>JAUEJL010089458.1:0-14402 GCA_032274825.1 Drosophyllum lusitanicum
AATGGAAATGGGTGGAGAAACCATTTCTCCTCCCAAAACTATAACCATTTCTCCCAAACAAGAGAAACCAATTCTCCTAATTTCTTTTTTCTCTACCAAACACCCTCCAAGAGTTAATCACATATATGGTGGTGACAGTGGTTGTGATTTAACCATCTTTTTAATTATTTATGAAACCAATATTAACTAAAATTGTATTCTAAAAACATTCACATTTGACTTTCAAAGGTTAAACAAGCTTTGTACTCTTTTAACTTGAAAGTTAAAGATTGACGAAACATTAATTTTATATAGTAATTTTAAAACATAGAATCCGAAAGGGTAATGTATAAAGAATCACTAAAAGAATATAATCTTTGTTCTTATATATGTATTTAAAAAAAAAATTATATTTGTTTATTTTTTCTTATTTACTCTGTCAAAATTAATAAATTTATTATTACATATATAAGTTACGTATATTTTATATATTGAATAGTTTTTTTACTATAAATTACTGTTTAATAAATTACTATTTCCGATTTAGTACCTCAGCATCCGTAAACACAAGTTTTTGAACCGGTTATCCCATAAAAATACAAAATAATTACATCGACTCTCTCAGCAAATAAATCCGGCTATAATTTGATTTTGGGAGGGAGAGAGACCGAAAGCAATACTGGACATTTCTAGGGTTTGCAAGAGGGGAGAACGACACCGAATTCCTTATAGCAGATTCCCAGCCAAACAACGAAGGTTGCTAGTGATAAGACAACGAAATGGTGTTGGAGGAAGACCAAGAGCATGATAAACCTAATGATAACGGATTAAAATCAGCCGGCGAGAACATGTCAGATGAAACTGGTTTAGGTGAGGTCGCTGTTGAAAGCCCAGATGATGCGAATAACGCAGAGCATCATGATACGATGAGTGAAATTGATGGCATGGCGAATCAGCCGGACCTGGTTGCAGTAGGCTCCAACGAGGATGTCAAGTCTGTAGACACAGAAGTATTAGTCGAGAAACAGGAGCAACTGGAAAATGGCGAAGAACACGATTTTCCATCTCCATCTGCATCTCCTTCCCCTACAAGAAGCGGCAGTGGCAGTGGCAGTGGCGGTGGCAACAAGGATGATGAAGAATACCTCGAGAGATCACCGGTCAACAAGACAGAGACGGAATTGTTACCGGACGAGATGGAGGGGAAGCTAAATCCCGAGGGAGTTTCAGCCATTAAAACAGAGTCGGAGTTGCCTCTCACGGAAAGGGGAAATAGGGAAGGTGAGGCCGCGGAGGATGATGACGTGGAGCAGCCACCACCGGCGGTGGCTGAGTTACATGAGGAGGGGGATGAAATTAAGGTCTTACAAAACCAGAAATCATTTCTCCTAGAACCGGACTCAGCTGCTGAAGATGAATCTGGAACTGAGGAGGACCAAGCGGCATTTATGAAGGAGCTCGAAATTTTCCACAAAGAGAGATGCCTGGAGTTCAAGCCTCCAAGGTTTTATGGAGAGCCATTAAATTGCCTCAAGTGAGATCTTCCTTCCACCTTACATGACCTTTTTGTTTCTTTTGATATTGCTATTGTTGCTGGATATTACTGTAACCTATGTTTATGTCAGGTTATGGAGATCAGTAATCAGGCTAGGCGGCTATGATCAGGTATTGCCAGTCTTACAATATGTTACTTTTTTCTGTTTTTATATGATACCTGTTCATCACATTAGTAATGACCTCTTATCGCTTGGCCCTGGAAATGCTAGAAAACTGTAGAAATTCGTTTTCTGGTGAATTCTTTTATATTTCAATGATCAAGTTTAGACTGCACTGGTTAATCTTCATTCTGCGTTTTTATTTTGCCTCTAACTTGTTGCAAAATATAAGGGTGGCCCTGTGTGATATGCTGCTAGACGTGTGTAATGGTCAAGGATACATTTTATTTACTTAAGCTTATACTTTAAATGTATAAATGTGGGTAAGCTATCTTAGTTAAACAAACATTTGAAACTTCTGTCTAAAGTACAAGTGAACAATATTGGTCTGGTCCATAGTTGCGTGAATTCTCTGATATTTAGTCAACGATAATATCAACTTCTCATTATTCTACCATCCTGTATATAACCTGTAGAATGCTGCAACCATATGGTGGTGTCTTTTTTCCATGGCATATCTTCTCATACATGCTGCTTGCAATCTTATCCATCCATGACCTTGTCTTAGCTGAGAGCGTTAGGAATGGCCATGATAGAGGCTGACTTTGATTTTGTGTGAAAGCTCTTAACTATGCAGCTGCAGACTGTTTAAGCTGCGGCTTTCTATGTATTTTCTAGTATTAATTTGAATGACGGATGAGTTGAGGTAAAAAGAAACGATCTAATGAAGTGAATCATGATATGCCACTTCTGCACTTATTTGACCATATGCTTCTTCTAGTCTTTTTCATAATGAGTTGACGGTAGATAAAACCTTTTTGCATCTTACCAAACCTTAATTTTTTTGGATGCTTTCTGTAGTACTTAAAGGAGACATTAAATCTGAATGTTTTAGCATGAATTACCAATTATTCTAGCCCAATTGCATTTTCTATTAGAGTGAGAAGATCTCTCCTATGATTCTATTCAAGTATTCTATGAAGACTATTACTATCTTTATTCGTTCTTGCACTTGCAGGTTACCTCATGCAAGGTATGGCGACAAGTGGGAGAATCGTTTAAGCCCCCAAAGTAAGCATCGAATCGAGACTTGTTTTGTTTTGTTTGTCCACCTTGTAGGACTTCAAATAGTTCCATCAAGAAACCTTGTTTTGCATGACATAGTCATAATCTAGTTGTTACAATTGTAAGAAGCAAATGCATCCTACACTTGTATGTTACTTAAGTTGCATGGTCTTTGATGCTTGGGTGGCTTATGGCAATTTTTATTTATTATGGTCCTTAGTTCTTTAACTTTAATATGCCTTCACTGTCATACACTTTTTTCTTCATTTTATTTTCTCTCCTAGTTTCTTCATATCTACTACATTCATTGTTATCCATCATATTGAAGGCCTTTGTTTCCTAATGACTTAACACATTGATATGAACATCTCTAGCATCATTTAATATTAACTTCTAAGTTAGTTCTGTGAATATTGAGAGAACTCTTTTGTCCAAGCCAAAATTCTGTTAATTGGAACAACCATTAACTTCAAACGGCACAAGTCGTTTGTTTTGATATCGAGATGTTGTTATTGCGTTGCAACAAGAAAAGGTGTCTATATGTCAAAACAACTCGAGAACATTGAAACCATACGCTTTCTCAGTCATGGATTGTATACCATTTATGAGTTTGAATAACTTTTATTTTCTTCAAGCCAAGGCCCTATTTGAATTGTAGTTATGGCATCATAGATTCCTAATTTGATTCAAGTATATTTTATGGTGAGACATTGTGGTGTAATTGGTTTCTTGGTCGTGTTGGGGTTATCGTCAAAGCGGCAGGGTTAGCAATGAAACATAGTGTTAGAGACAGGAAAATAGAGTCTATTACTTGAAACGCTTACTAGGGGTCAGGAAAACCTTCTTCTGGAGGCATTGGTTGAAAATCAAGTGCTTGAGGAACGGTGGTTTTGAGGTTCGATCAATAGGCCGCTAAATTGTTTGATATTTTGATGTGTTACCTTGCAAAGCGAAGGGATACTATAGTTAGGGATGAGAGTCTATCAAGAGTGGGATAAGTAACATATATTCTTAGAGGCATATTCCATTAATGTCTCTTTATTTTTCTCCTTTAACAGTTCCTTGTCCTTAATTTATGTATATGCCATATGTGATTATGTACGAGAGATTAAGAACCCATATATTGGAGGATAATTAATTAGAAGCCAAAGATAATAAGGATGTCAAAGAGATGTTTTAGGTTCCACACGCAGTGTAATACTGATAGTGAACATGCTACCAGTCCATAATCTTATCATATTATGTTCCATACCCACAACTAGAGGCCCATCCCAATGGGCCCAAGGTCTATTAAGAATGATTGATGGTTTCAGCTGGGAGACTCTTCTTCTCTGATTTAGGGCAGGGGAGCATATGTGAATTGGAGGATAGTGAATTAGCCAAGGAGAATAAGGTTGTGAAAGATAAGTTTTAGGTTCCACACACAGTGTAAAATCCTAATACCTCAAGTGTAAGTAGCTTAAACAATTATAGAAAGATTAAAAAAGCATACAACTAAAAGAAACCTGGCACTTTTAGATTACTTAAAGCATTCCTAGAGATGACAAATATCCTATGTTAAGTATTTTTTTTAAATGATAACCATACCATTGCTGCATTTGTGTCCACATTTCTTAAGATTGACATATTTGTGTACCGTCATATTATTAAGAGACATGGAAGAATAAGGCAAAGGAAGAAGTGGATTTACAAATAAGTGTTTGGGATAAGCAAGCGGTAGAATAGTTCTTGTTCCCAACATATTATTTTCTTTCAATGAGAGAGGAAGTGGACATTAGAAGAGATGGCGGTGGGCAAATAGTAAAAAGAGAGGAAATTATCAATTTATCATTAAGGAAACAAAATATTGTAGAATTAGATAACAGAGCTTGAACACATACTATTTTTTAAGGTTGATTTTAGTAAAATCTTGTGAAGTGACTCGAAGTCCGTTATTTTAGATCATAATCATTTGAAAATGTTTTCATTGTTACATATGGTGTTTGGAGTTAATGATGATGTGATTATGGGTTCTAGTACTTAATGTAAAAGAATTAGAACATGAAGAAGAGCATGTAGACGAAGGTAAATGGTTTAACTAGGGGTGGCAATTTTTGACACGACACGAAAATAAACGGGTTTAGGTTGACATGTATAATAAACAGGTTGGGTTTGGGTTGAGTTGTGTGACACGAATAATAATTGGGTCGGGTTAGGGTCATATATTAATTCCGTTGGTCGACACGTTTACCCGTTTAATATTTATATATATTTTATCTTTTTCATATATAAACCAAGTTTTGATGTAATTATCATCCAGATTCCTAAAATTCACATTCTTGATTGTTTTAGTTTGTGAAAAATTAAACAAGAAAGTTCTTGATGTTAAGAGTTATGATTTTTGGCAGCTCATGTAATTTGTAACTTGCTGACCTTCCATCCGTTGACCCGATACAACTCGCCAACTCTCTAATAACCCACCAACTTGCAAATGACACACTAATACGCTAACCCGTATAATTAAACGGGTTACACGGGTCAGCGTTTTAAATCCTGACACGAATAAATAAACGAGTTGGATTATGGTCATGTTTTTCTGACACGCCAATTTGCGAACCCGTGACACGCCAACCTGACCACATCACAGACACCACACCTAGTTTTAACGCAGTTAACAGTTGGCACTCGGCATTCTTATGCCGAGTTATTTTTGTTTGTTTTTGTCATGTATTCTGTGCCATATGGCAGGCAACCATAGCAGCATAATAACTATGCATAGAGTCAATGTGGTGTGCCCTTTATAAAAAGTATGAGTTAGGTAGGCGATTGTCATTATTGATACACACGATTAGCATGAAAGCATTTGATAGTGAGACAAATGCTTCTCATACCATTACATCAAATATTTGACCTATGCTATGCATGAGTCTGCGACAGTCGTACAAAGTGACAAATCATGTTAAATGTTCTTAACAAATGGTATAGTATTTACTTGCCAAGGCTAGACACGTTATAGACTTATAGTGCAAAAATGGAGGTTTGGAGAAACATTTTAGAATTTCATGGTTTTAGATTAAGTCGAAAGAAATTGATGTATATGAAGTGCTATTTAAATGGTGTTGACAGGAAAACTAAAGGCGTCACTTAGGATATGGGTATAAAATTACAATTATTTTGCATTTCATTCTCTTTGCTTTTAGTTTATGTCACTCAATGAAGGAATTCTTTTAGCAATAAGAATAATGCAAACTTAATATTGACTTTTTTGCTTTATAATCATGTGAACTTGTAATCTCTGTTTACTTCCATAAGCTCTTGTTTGAAGACCACCCACAATGTGTCTGACACTAATTATTTATTTTGGACAGGACTTGTACGACTGTCTCATGGACATTTCGGTGTTTTTATGAGAAGGTGCTTACTTAATTACTCCCAGTGTTCTTACATTTACACATTTCGGTGAAACTCTAGTCTTTCTCTTTGACTTTGCTTATCAAGTTCTTGATAAAGTTATTTTGTAGGTTGATAATGTTAGAGATAGGTAGGGCTAGTGTTGTGTTTATGTTTTTTACTTCAATAATCTCCCAGTCCAGTTTGTTTGAATGCATCACTTGTTCAAATTTTTTTAATATTTTACTTTCTTGTTAACGTATTTGTATTGGTTGAACCTATGGTAGCTATAAGTTATTCACAACTTTGTAAACACAAGGCTATACTGAAGTGTAAAGATGAGTGAATAGGATTATTTTCTTTACAATGATAGAATTAAGCCTCAGCTTAATAGAATGCTAAATCAATGCTTAACTAATACAGTGTCACTAACGCTAGAGGAAACATGAAATTGAAGTTGCTACGCTACTTGACCACAATAATTTTTATCTTTATGTGACATTGAACCATTGGTAGATAGATAGTGAGCATAGTTGATTCTTCATTTAATGCTATTCAAATTTCAATTTATTTTTTTGGGCTAGGAGCTTATGCAATATTACAATATGAGCTTCTGATGTGACAGAGATAACTAGCTACCTACAATCTAAATTAGCAGACCTTTTATGTTTGCAATTGGCGTGATGCATTTCTAAAGCATATAATCTCTTTAACGAGAAGTTTCTATCCCTTGGCCATAATGCCTTTATAAAGTGTAACAACTCGTCCCACATGGAAAGATGAAGGAAATTTGAAGCACCTTATAAGTTCAAAGTTATGGGTTACTATTAACTTTTACCATGGTTTTAAGTTGATCTCAAAGTTATTGGTCTAGACCATGGCCTACTGTGGGGTGTTACAAGTGGTATCAGAGACATTACTCCTCGGGTTGTAGTGAGTGCGGACTCATGCAGCTCCCGCCTCCGGGGTTTGGATTCTACGTCAGGTTTTTAAGTGGGGGAGTTTATAACAGCTCGTCCCACATGGAAAGACGAGGAAATTTGAAGCACCTTATAAGTTTGAAGTTATGGGCTATTATTAACTTCCACCATGGTTTTAAGTTGATTTTGAAGTTATTGGTCTAGACCATGACTTTGAACTGCGGGGTGTTACATAAAGCATATAATCTGCATATAGAAGCACATCATTTTCATGAATCTTGAGCCAAATAAGACTTATTACTAGACCCTTAG
This sequence comes from Drosophyllum lusitanicum, assembly GCA_032274825.1. Taxonomy (NCBI): domain Eukaryota; kingdom Viridiplantae; phylum Streptophyta; class Magnoliopsida; order Caryophyllales; family Drosophyllaceae; genus Drosophyllum; species Drosophyllum lusitanicum. Next base: position 7,301 of record JAUEJL010089458.1, read on the forward strand.
TGCTAGCGATACTAAGGAACATAATCTGGTGGATGATTTTTCATATGAATTTCATTGCTAATCAGAATGCAATTTGTAGAAATCTGACTTAAGCATCATAAAGGAGTATGTCTAGAATATGGATACTTGATAGGAATAAACATGACTTTTGTTTATATTTGTTTTTCTATTCAATTGCGTTTCACAGTCCTATTTGTTTAGGCCTGAAGCCAGATAATTTCATTTATTTTTCAGTTTTGACTTTTGAGATCACTTTCAAATATATATTAGTTGTTGGTGAGATGCCTACATCTTATGTATTAGACCACAGATATCGTTTTATGGATTATGGAATGATTCTCATATCCTTAGTGCTTGTTCATTGCTTACATGTTTCTTTAATTTTGCCTTGCGTCAATACTTTCACTTACAAATGAGATATTTATTAGCTTTATGAAAAGATTTGGTAATGGAGGGATTTTGATTTCCGATTATAGTCTTGAACTTCATCTTTACCGACATTGAAAGTGCACCTTTGAGGAAGGGATCATGATCTTCTTTGCTACAATGCTTTGATCATTGGGCTTTTTTTGGGTCTTTCTAGTCAAAATAGGAGAACAAATTGATTTGAATCTCCATGAGATCATAAAACTACGTTAGGGGAGGCATGGTGTTTTTGAATGACCATCATAACAACAAATAGTTGTTAAATTTGAACACCAATGACAAAAGCATCGAACCTTGACAGGAACTGATTTCACAACCAGAGTAATAAGAAAAGATGAATAGAAACTGGAAGATGATTTCACTGATAGAATATAAGGAAAGGAATACAAAATAAGGAGTTGATCTCCCCTGCCCTAAATCAGAGAAGACTGATGTCTCTTCCTGCCCAAGCTACAATAGCCGAGATACTCTAACCACAATTCACGATACCTCCCTTTTGTCTGTCTGGACAGTCACGTGGGTCCCAGTGGGTATAAAATATGTTATTTGCCGTCTGAGGTGGTTGATAGGAATGTTAAATTAACAATTACTCTAATAGGTTGCTTTTATTTCCTTCGTTGTCATTTGTCAAATAACCAAATCAAAACTTGCAGGCATTGCTTGAATATGAGAAATATAAGATGAGCATTGGGGAGCTGCCATTCACTGATGCTTCTTCTACAGAACCTTCTTCTGTTGGAAAACAGGTACTTCATATCTTAATTGTTTATTGTTTATTCTTACTATTATTGGAAAAACCTGTATGTTAAAAGTGCTCCTTACATACCAGTGATTCAGAAATAAAATGTTCTTTTTCTTTCAATTTTCCTAGTGAAATGCCTTCCTTGTATTTGAATTTAGATGAATGTGAATTTGGCCTTATTACAGCCTTTTAGACTTTAAAGGGCAATGATCGCTGATGTGGCAATTAGAAGTGAATTGGCAGTAGCAGTAGTTATTATGATGATGATTATCTGTCTGAGTTTTATCGTCCTATTAGTCTTAAACCGCACAATGTTGTTTGTAGACCAGTCTAAATCAAACTCCTGGATCAGGAAGGGCCCGGCGAGATGCAGCAGCTCGAGCTATGCAGGGTTGGCATTCTCAGCGTCTTCTTGGTAATGGTGAGGTTGGGGATCCAATCATTAAGGTATATTCAAAATCATTAGCCTTTTGTTTCTTTATTTCCACTAGCGTAATTTTTTTAAATACTACTTGGTTATGTTGTTGAGTTGGTTATTTAATGTGTTGATGTTTACGGATCTTTTAACTGTGGTTATTTTGAACTGACATTATAACCCTTGTTTTGTAGGATAAGAGTTCAAGTACAACGGTGAAGAAAGAGAAGCAAGGCATTGGTACAGTTTGCATCAAATTATATAACATAAACGTCCTTGAATGCCTATACTTCCCTTTGACCTTTTCTGTTGACTATATAGGGTTGCTGAAACGTAAAAAACCATCTCCTGTTGAACGTGCTGTCAAAGTTGCACGGATGAAAGCGTCAAAACCACAGTTGAGATATCTTGTTACCCTCTTAGTTTTCTAATTGAAAATTTTATTTAAAATAAAAGAAAAAACTTAGTTTTGCATTGACTTACACATGACGGCGGCTGCTGTAATAAATTTCTTAGATTGGACTCCGCGGTAGTGGATGTTGGCCCCCCTGCTGACTGGGTGAAGATCAATGTGCAGAGAACTGTAAGTTTCTCTTCTTTCTTTTTTATGTGTTTGATAATTTGTTTGGTCGATGGAACTGCTTCGGTTAAATAACTCTGATTAAAAGTTAAAGGGGTTTTATCGTAGTTTTTTGATTTAATTGACTGGTTTTCGAAATGATTGTACAGAAGGATTGCTTTGAGGTGTATGCTTTGGTTCCTGGGCTTCTGCGTGAAGAGGTAAGTAATAGATGTATAAACTATAGAGTAACTCCCTGTTCACCATCTTTTGTGCGATAGCAAATGTGCTTGTTTCATTGATGGCTTTATTTAAAGTTATAAGCTGGGAGTGTGGCCACATAATCCTTCATTTTTTTTTACATTTTTACAATTTAATATAATCCTTCGATTTCATTAAAAACTGCAATCATTTTGTTTGGCATGTTCCATGAAAATTTTAATATCTGGAATTTCATTATTGGTTATAAGTTATGATCATTTCAATCAAGAAAGTTCTTTGATGGCCAATATTGAAGGATAATCAGACATTTAGCGAACAGTCAAAAAAATTTCTCAATAAAGATAAATTAGTTGTCTGTTTGTCTTCCGCAAATTTTGTTTTTAAACTTCAATTGTTTTATTTTAGAAAGTTTATATTGTTGTTAACTTGTTATGTTCATAACGTCTTTGTAATTACATTAAAAATGACTGTTTTGATCTGAATCCCATTGCCCAGCTCATTCTTTTTGCCACCTCTAGTACTATATGTTCTAATCTCTGGATAAATGAAAATTGATGGGTGAAAATGTGATCATATGAGCATGTAGCAACATATGTAAAATTGTAAATTGATGGGTGAAAATGATTGCTTTTTGTTTGAATGCGAGTGTGGATACATCTCCCGGTTCATATTAATCTAAAACAATTTATTTATCGTGTGGATGGAAGTAGGTGCGGGTGCAGTCTGATCCAGCTGGTCGCTTGGTTATATCTGGTCAACCAGAGCAGCTAGACAATCCTTGGGGCGTTTCTCCCTTTAAAAAGGTACGCCTTCAAAATCTGGTAACTGATTTATAGAAACTGAGATTGTCGGTTTGAATTGTAAATAATCAAACACCTGTGATATGATTGGAGGCTGATGGTACGTAGTTCTTTTGTTATCAAGGTCGTGAGTTTGCCTTCTCGGATTGACCCTCATCAAACATCAGCTGTTGTAACCCTACATGGTCAATTGTTTGTGAGAGTGCCATTTGAGCAGCCCATGTAGAATGGTGTCCGATACCCCTTAACAGATGCAGAAGAAGATGTGCAGAAGGTTTTAGTTGTACAAGTTGGTAGTTGTGCAGTCGATGTTTGCAGTACTGTATTTAGTGAGGTTTAAAGCATCAAAACTTGTGTAGCTATAAATTTATACTTGCTGTTGTATCTGTGGCATTGTATGTCTGCAGAAACTTGGTAGAGATCAACATCAAGCCATCCGAGTCACACATTTCCTAACAAAAATACATGGATCCCAATCTAACATGCTTTTCTGACAATTATTTCTGGCCTAAACTCAAACTCCAGTGCGAACGAATTTATTTCCCTCCGAACCGACTTTTTTTTTGTTGCTTATTTGAACCTAGGGGTGAGCGCCCGGTTGGACCAAACCGGGACGGTGCCGAACCCGGACCGATTACATCAATCGGGCTGGTTATCGGTTCTTTAAGATGGCCTAATTCGGTTCCGGTTCCAAACTGGTTTGGTGCCACCGGTTCCTGGTCGACATGAAAGTTTTCTTGAGAAGGCAAAACAATTTCATAATTTAATAAACTAATCAATTCAAATTAAAAAAAAATCATAGCATATGTTTTACTGGGAATTATATGTTATAATTTGTTTTATTTTATTATGTAGACTGAACACGTGTTTTCATAGGATTAAGTGTAGTATGTTAGGTGGTTGGAGACTAATTGTTGTTATACAAGTATACAACTTGTATTTATGTATCAAAATTTGTGTATTTTTGATTGTTTTATTCGGTGGCCAATGGTCATTTTAATTGTTCTAAGTTTGGTATTGGTTCAGTCCATATTTAAACACATGAGATCTCTTTACAATTAGAAAAAAACAGAACCGTGTGTTATCAACTATTAGAAAAAGACAAGTAATTAAGTTATGTTTTATAGCATCTTTGATTTATAAAAAACTCTTAAGGGATATATATGTGTGTCTGTGTCTTTGATATTGCAGGATGCTTCTATTGAAGCTCAAGATATTTTCATTCAAGTTTCACTTACACATGATGTCATTATGTAACTTTCTACGTCAACCCTACCTTATAATATTCGAAGAGAGGACTATTTTGTTTAAATTCATTTGTCTCAAAGTATTAACTAGTTGTAATAACTGCATAAGAATATGTATCGGTTCTAACCGGGTATTTGCCTAAACCGGTTCCGGTTCCAAACAAGGCTTGGTCTTGTCCGGGCCCATTCTGACCGGTTGCTCACCCCTAGTTGAACCTATAACAGTTTGGTTGGGGAGTACCATAATTATATTTGGATACTGCTTGGGTAAAGAGAAAACCGACAACTTGTCATCTTGTGGTGAGTTTGATGTGAAAAAGAATTAGTGAATTTCACATGTTATCTTGTGATATGTAGGAGGATGAGATAGAAAGAAATAGTATAAATATTTTTTTAAAAAAATAATCATTTATAACTTAACACTTTCGGTCCTTATGGTTTTAAACTTTTTAAATACCCATTTTACCTTTTAAAACTTAAACCATTTCAGTCCTTACTGTTTGTGTGTGTATGTGTCCATGATTATATAGATAGTAATTGGTCAAGCCGATAATAATAGCAATTATGTTACAACCTTCTACTGCTAAACACCAAATCAAAATAAATTTTAAAACAAGAAAAGGGTTTAACCATAAGAGTAATGATATATACGTCTAATATATATGTCTAAAAATATACTTAATCCATTTATCTTTTGACATGTGGATTACTCCAATTCATTACCCTACGAGTAGACCATATCTAACGCAAACAATTAATCTACCAAAAGAAGATTTATACCAGGAAATAGATAAGTACAAAGACTAAAACTTAATTAAGATATTAAGATATTCAGCAAAAGGATAATATTATTAAGTGCTTACAAGACTTACAAAGAGAAAGCGGAATTGCTAGCGGTGGTTGTGTGTTTTGATGAGAGAATGCTAGCCTATTTATATTGTAAAACGTGAATTATTGGAGACTAATAATTCACACTTATGACGTTATACATGACGAGTGGAGCAATAGCAATAATTTACATAATGGAATGGTAGACATTCATTAGTGGTGAGAGCCTAGTGGAGCACTCCCATCACATCATCCACCCCGGAATCCAAGAGCATATCTTTTCACACTGATATGCATTATTGAACAGTCTGTCATGGAGGACAGCTGCTAACACGCATAATTATACATAAAGGAAGGAGCTTTCTACAGGCGGGCCCTACGAGCGCCAATGATATCAATCCGGTTGAGTTCTAGAAGGCGAATATCCTTATCTCCATAGCCTGAGTCTTCGAGTGTATGATGGGTGCAGGTGCAACTATCGTCATCGCTTACGTCTGCTTCTTGGAGATGGGCTTTATGGGCTTTAGACAAAATGTTGACCGAGTTCTCTAACCAATTCTTGTGTTTCTCGGAGCAGTCGTTGGGCTTTAATGTTTTGGGCTGCGACATCTGGCCAACAGTCACGGGCAAAATTGTCTCTTGATCTTTGTCCACAGCAAACATGGGCCTTGTATTGGATAACTACTGATAGTTCTTCCATGGCTGCAACTGCACTTCGTCCTTATGGAAATCATCTATACTCATCATCATGTTGGGAACCATTGAACATATCGAAATTCCCATGAATTAGGTGCACTTACTATTTTTATTATTCACTTTTGACTCTAGCACCCTTCGCCTCATAATAGCTGTTTCACAAACACATTAATTATCTTCTCGATTTGCTCTGTTCATAATTTCATTCTATATAATCTTGACCATTACTAATATTGAAATAACCACTGTTATTCTTAAGGAATGGGTGATCAAAGGCATGCAATTAGCCTTCTTACACAGAATACAAACTACTTTGGACGCTAATCAAGAGTTGAAATTTATCTTTGAACCTCAATATTGGACTTCCATTCATAAGCACATCAGTCAGTGCTGCATAAAGTTTGTTTTAACTCCTGACAACTCTATCCGTCTGTAACCAATCTTTGAATCACAATACAACTTTAATCACTCGAACTAATTACAATTTTTGAAGTAACTTTCCATGCTCTCAGATGGTCTAAATAGCAAATTAGACCCCTCGCTAGTTATTGTAGCTACAACTCTATACGTTCAGATTATCTTATAATTACCTAGATCTTACTAGCACATCAACTTAACTTCTCAATGAAGTCTCTTTAATCATTTTAAAAAAATAAAAAATTACAGTTCTCCTCTTCCTTTAAGTTAAAATCATATACATGTGATTTAGTTGTACATCCGCATCTATATTAAATCTCGTATCACTACCATGTAGGAGACCCTGGCGTCGGTTCCAAATAATTACCGTCTAATAGCAACAAAATCACATACGCAGATACACACTTGCCCTTAGTTAGTACTCTAGGTGAAACCATTTGTTTGATCAGTCTAATTCATTATACTAGATATTTACACCTACTTGTATATTAGAATCTATAACTTACTCCAATCATGCCCAACCATCTGTTAGGTCTTTAGTCTAGCCATCTGCCAAATCTCTATGTACAATGTTGCCTACTAGGACTCTCGCCTGACCATCTGTCAGGATCGGATATAGCTAATATCAATAACAAGGATTATCTTTTGAATATAAATCAGAATTGTTTAAAATACAATCTTTTAGTTTGATCACAATCAACTAAGAAGTTGCGGAATCACACTTAATTGATTTATAAAGGTTTTAACTCA
>JAUEJL010089469.1:0-14401 GCA_032274825.1 Drosophyllum lusitanicum
TTAAACTATATTTCGTATAATATATACTACAAAAAACATATATATAAAAGAAAATTCAAATTTCGACCGGTTTTTTTCCCGGTTTTTATCCGGTTTCTTAATAACCGGTTTTTTATCCGGCCCAAAATCTGGTCCAGCCCAAAAACACAAAACCGGTTTATACTATCCGGTTTCAAAAAATCCGGTCCGGTTAAAAAAATCCGGTTAAAAAAATCCGATCAAAACATTGAAGATATGTCAAGGCCGTCAGTTTTTCTCTCTTTCTCTTTTATTTATCATTTTGCATCAAATTATCTATTTTTTGTCACAAGAGCCCTAAAACATATAATACACCAAATTAAGCCGCAATTACCATAATTGATTATAAATAAAAGTACAGGATATCGGATATAAATAATATATGTATTTTAGAATATGCCACACACACAGACACACACCTCTCTTAATTCTCAAAAAGAACTTGAATTTTGGATTGGAGATTAGAGGAGGGAGATTAACATTTAGCATTTGAAACCAAGAACTAATCAAGTAAGTGTTCTTGTTCTTGAAGTTTGAAGTGTTAATGGGTCAAGTAAGTTCTTGACTAAATTCTTGGATTTTGATGTTTTGTTTAAGAATTTGATGCTAAAAAGTGTTTATATATGTAAAAGACCACGTAGAAACCATTTTATGATGATAATCTGGAGTTTATATGAATTAAAATGAGAATTTTGGGTGTTTTGCTCGCTGCCAGAAGGTTCTGGGTCTATGCAGAGCTTAATACGGCCATATACAGTTGGTTTGACATGGTTGTATTGAAATTTGATATGGCTGTATTAGTTTGTTTGATATGGCTATATTGGATTTTAATATCGTAGTATAAAACATTTTTATATGGTTGTATTGTAATCTTGATATGGCCATATAAGGTACTTTAAGTGAAAGAGTTGCATACACTTTGTGGTGGATGTATTAAGGTATCGCGGGATTTTAGAAGAGCCGGATTTAGTAGTTTTTAGCTTTATCGGACCTCAGGTGAGTACTTCAACATGGTACTTAGGAATATTAATTATCTGTAATTGTACGTATTCAATACTAGAGTGAGATTTATTGCATGATTATTATAATCTTATCAAGAAAATTGCTATTAATTAATTGTTAAAGAGTATAGAGATGAATACAAAGTTAACAGATCGAGATGAGTATAATTGTAGTTAAGAGATGTGAGACAGAGATAGATGTGTATGACTAAGGTTGGAGTATTCTGGTGTTAAACTAAATGACGAGAGGCGAGTATGAATGATTAAATAAGAAACGAAAACTAATTAAATAAAAGGGAGAAAAGGGTGGGGTTAATATTTAATAGTTAATCCTACATATTAAAGTGCAACTATGATTAATGTTGCGTGTGTTGGTGTCTGCCCACTGACACAGGTGAACCCACATCACTGCTGATGAAGCACGGACCTATTGAGTCACACGCCAAGGATAGATCCCGACAACACAATCCAAACAAGAGAAAATATGAAGTTAGGGTTTCTGACGACCTTCATGGGCCCTCACGGGTCGTTGAGCGAAACCCTACACGAGGCTTCAACACCTGGACATGAAGTCGTGGAGGCGTGATCTTCACGAGGGCTTCATGGTCCGTGAGAGCCCGTGAAGGGAGAAGTCAAAGTGACACTTTAATACTATTGGACCTCTTTTGTTGGTCCAATCAGGGCTAGCCTTGGAGGCCGACCCTGGTGCCCTTTGAACTCCTTCACGTGTCTATAAAAGCCTAATTTCTCTCTTGACGTAGAACCTTTTGTCACTTGTTGATACATACACACAAAGCACACTTTTACTCCTTTTGAGTTAAGTTGGTGCATCAAACCTAAAGGGTCTAAGTGTTGTTGCTGTTCTAGAGACTTGGTTTCCAGGGGAAGATCGAGTTTGGGCCACTAGCAAGGTAGGATTACGGTTACTTGGTGTGGATACCAGTAGAGGAGTTCATGTTTTTTGGGCTCATACATCCTCATCACTCTCAACCGACCAGAGACATCAACGGTATGGTATTGTGTCCCTTTTGTTTCTATTGTTCTTTGTTGCTATATTATTTTGTAGTTAAGATCCACCAAAGGGAATGCATGCGTGCTCTTAAAATACCTGAAAAATCATTTTATTGTCTTGTCTTTGCTTCCGTTGTACGTAAGTGTTGAGGTGCATTAATTCCCTTCAATGGTATCAGAGCCATTGGTACAAATGTATAACATGAAAATGGCTCAAAAAATCAAATTTTGGGAAATTTGTAAACTGTCCAGAGAGCCTTCACGGGCCGTGAAGAGTTTTTCATGAGTCGTGAAGGCTCCAAGATGGGTGAACTTGGGGTCTGGTAGTGAAACTTGGCTTTTGGTCTCACGAGTGCTTCTGGCCTGTCATCGGTCGTGAAGCCTTTGGGCTTCACAAGCCGTGAGGGGGTCATGAAGCATGTCGTGAGCAGTTTTTTGTCCTTAAAAGAAAATTTTACGGGCTTTTCGAGTCATTTAGGGTGTTCTGTTTGTCTAGCAGATTCTATTTGGTGTTTGTTTGAAATCCCCAAGTGCATTTTGGTACAAATATGGGTATGTATCTTATGATCTAGGCATGAGATGCGTACGTACATACACATATGTTGTGTATATATGAATATGTGTATAAAAACTTGTTTTTTTTTGCCCTAATATACATATGTATAAGAATATCTTGGTATGCCTTGAGTGTTTTGGCACACCGTGCAAGTTTGGTTGTATGGTTGTTTATGTTGCTTTTGGTTGGTAACGGTTGCCCTAGACTTTGTGGTTGTGCTTTGTGGTTGATTTTTATTTATTTGGTGACCTTGAGTCACATGGTATGTAATATTATTAATTTATTCATTTAAATTTGTAATTATTTATTGTGGCTTGCATGCCGTTTCATTCATTCAAATGTACTTGTACTAGTGTGGTAGGAAACGCATGACTTGCAAGCCATTTCATTTCTTATACATGTACTTGTAATTTTGGAGTATGAAGACCACAATCAAGAATCAAGGAAATGGTGTCTTGAAGACCTTTGGATCCGGAGAGGCCCGATGGAGGTAGCGAATTCAGTGAGAGTACACCATGGTCTTAGTCTTGTCCCTAGTAGACCATGTTCTTCCTGTATGGCTTACGGGAAGAACGCATAGGTTTTGGCTTGGTTACCAACCCTTGTTGTATGCATGTGATGTGATTTATTTCTTGCATGGTTGTTTAGGAATATCGCATGCTAGACAATTTTTCATAAAATTAAAATCATAAGAGTTTTGTTAAAATTGGTTTACAATCTTGTCACGAGTACACATGGTAAACAAACAATATGAACTTGAAGTTATATTGAAAAGGTGAAAATTGATTTTGTCACTAAAATTTGTTAATATAAAATTAAACCGGAAACAAAAGCCCGTTTTTTCAAAACATAAACGCACCATCCGTGAGACGATGCCACCCAAATCTAGCAACACAAAGATTGGTTGTCGAGTTTAGCATGAGTCAATCTTTGTGAAGCTGTGTGGAAGGTGAGCGTGGTAACTCACAAAATTGGTTGTTGAGCTTAGCACGAACAAATTGTTGGTAGAGAAAAATCGTTTTATTTGTTGTCTTTGCTTCCGTTGTGCTTGGGTTTTGAGGTGCATTAATTCCCTTCGGAGTGAACCACAAATACGATGGTTTAAACAAGTGATGTTGATATATATAATTACTTAATTAAAGAGAATGCATTCCTACAGAGATATATTTTATAAATACATATTTATATACATTAAGAGTACACGTAGGTAACTGAGAAGAGTAGTATCCTTGTGAGATACATAGCAGAGTGATAAACAAAAGAGTAATTGTATGTGTATATGTATGTATATATATAAATATGAGAGAGTACGATAGACTATGTCTATGCACACACACACACACACACACACATATATATATATGCATTAAAAGAGAAAAGTGAAATGAAACGAGTGAAAGATGAAAGAATAATGTAGAGAATGTGTAAATATGTAATAATATATATATGCTTACACCATGATTAAATGAATCAAGAGTAAGAGGATAATTAGAGTTATAGTATAAACATTGCATGTGTAGCTATAACAATGATATTTATAGTTTGTCACTGTGATTATGTGTGTGATGATAGAGTATGTGATATATATATATATATATATATATATATGATGTTTAAGCCTATACGGCTATATGCGATATGTGTATATATGATATTTATCTAAGCAGATGGCTCACCCCGCCTGTGTGGCAACTAGAGCAAATAGCTCATTGGCGTCTGCCTGAGTGGCAGTTACTGTCGGTCAATGCGTCTGACAAGATGGTGATGTAGCATCCAGAGATCAATGTGATCTCAGAAGTCGATATGACTTTCAATAGTTGGGGACTACCGGTGGTCGGGGACCATATATGTGATGTTAATGATTTGGTTATCTGTGATGTTTGTTTATAACTGTTTGTATGTGTTGTATATGTTATCTCTAGAGGCCCGAGTGGCACAAAATTGCCTAAGTGGCATACAGAGGCCTAAGAGACACATAATTGCCTAAGTGGCATAAATAGCCTTGAGTGGCACCTAATTGCCTCAGTGACATACAGAGACCTGAGTGGCATACAGAGGTCTAAGTGATATACAGATGCCTGAGTGACATACTTGATAAGATTACATTTACATGTTGATTATTATCATTTGAGTATTTTGTGGAGTTACTCACTCGGCTTTCTAACTCATTCCTATTGTTGTTTATTCTTTTCGGGTCTTGTGGTAGACGAGACTTCTATGTGGACATACTAGAGAGTTTTTGTGCAACATCAAAGGAAACTGTTTTTATGTTATACCAAAGCCGGTTGGTGCCCTTTTTAATAAATGATTATTGGTATTTCCTTGTTACACATTAAAAAAAAGGTGTTACAAATATTAGTAAACAACTAATATTTTTTTTCACGTGTTTCCTAAAGCCTCTCTTTTTTGGTTTCCAACTCGTAATTGATCTCCTCTTTCTAAGCTTTGTACATGTCCCCACCCTTCTCTTATCCTCGACCTAGGTTTCTAAGCCTGTAACGCCCCAATTTTTTTATATATGAATATCAGAGTGATATATTTATTTCATATCAATCAAAATTCGTGACAAAGGTATCATTACAAAAGTATCTGTTTTGGAAATATAAAATCAACAGTGGAAAACGTTTAATGTTGGATGAGTTGTCGTCACTCTACTAAAGCCTTCCCGCGCTTGAACCCCGAAAGGATTTAAACAACCACAGTAAGCATAAAAGCTTAGAGAACACACTACCTACACACCACACTAGGCATGCACATAATATAAATCAATCCATGATCACAATTTAAATCACGTAATACCGACGCAGTGCACTGATGACGATTTCACACTTTGGGTTACAGTTAACTATCCAAGCCGTACAAAGGTTTCACATGTTTGATTGTACCCGAGTTTTGTTTTTAGCACAAAATAACAAAACCCTTCACTTCACATATCATCATACAAGTTACGCTTTCACACATACAATATATGTATATTTCACGCTAATATAAAGAATAAGTGAGTGTAGCTCACCTGATCTTAGTTCAACAGTAAAACAAAGTAATCCACTTAAATTCTGAATACGCTTAACAACAATAACCTACACTTAAGATTCCAACATTAACTTGCAATTCAATCCTTAACATACAATTTGTGATTAGACTCAAGTCTAATTTGCGATCCTCATATTCTTGTGTAATTTGTGATTGTGTTTCCAAGTCTCAATTTGTGAATGGACTCTAGGTCCCAATTTTCCGATTGGACTCTAGTTACAAGTGATTTGCGATCGCAACACAAAAGGGTGATTTGTGATTCTAGATTCTCATACTTGTCCTTAATTTGCGATTTGAGGCCCAAAGGTAATTTGTGATTGAGCATATATAATCGATTTGCAATTAAGTTCATAATGCTAATTTGTGATTCCAACCTTATCAGGCAATTTGCGTTTTATTCAATTTGTGATTCACTGTCCACCAAGTGGTCTACTATTATGACTTCGTCTATATTTGCGATTCGCTACAGATAATATGATTACATTTGATTTGCGATCTGGAAATCAAATTCTATTTTCTAATTTTACCATTAAAACCTAGCCCATAAAGGTGCTCCCAATTCTTAATAGACTTAATTAGCGATTGTAGCTAAAAGCCCATTTATAAATTATGATTTAGCCCGTTATGAAAACTTGTAAAACTACCATTTTTATATCAATCATGTATACATCTGTAGTGCATCGCAATTTGTAGGTGTAGGTGCCACGAGGAACAATCACGAATTGGGATACTGGGCTAAATTAAATGTTCATAAGAGATAGTAGATTTACCTGCCTAATTTCCAATCGATTGATGCACAAATGGGGGGCTAACTAAGAACACACACACTACACCTTTTTCACACACTGTTCATACAGCTCAATATATGCAAAAATCTTGGGCTTTGTGTCCTAAATTGGGTATAAATACCCTCCCCTAATTCCATAGGGCCAAGAATGCCCCCCCCCCCCCCCACGATTTATAAAACACCCATGAAATATTAATTACATATATTAAAGGAAAACATGTATTACACAGCCTCTCACTCACCTCGCTGATTCACGACTCTCTAATATGTGTAGCTTTAACATCTTTGATTCTCTGTGTTAAATTTTATCAATGGTTGTTCGAAGCCCAAATTTTTTATGTTCGATTAGATTGTATCAATGGTTGTACGAAGCCCAAATTTTTTATGTTTGATTAGATTGTATCAATGGTTGTACGAAGCCCTAACTTGTGATGTTAGGTCAGCGTCTTTCTTTCTCATTCTCGAGAGCCAACAATGTCCGGTTGGTTCCTCTGATTTCATCTTGAAATTTTAGATGACTTTTTACAAGTTTCTCTAATTTCTTTGTTATTTCAATTCCTTTTGTGAAAGTATAAATTCTGCACCATCTTTTTTTTACCAAACCATTTTTGTTTTTCCATCATACCATGTGCTTTGCATTGACATCTTTCACTTCTTGTTCTTTTCATACTTCTACTTTATTATGTTAATTAAATGTTATAAGTTAAAAATGCTAATGTTATTTCAGATGGCAACATGAAGTTGTGATGAGATCGTATATGGCTTGGAATCTAGAATTTTGTTTTTGGTAGTTTTTTCAATTTATTTTGTTTAACAATAGTTTTTTTTTCATATCTTCATGAATGGTAGATGTTAGTGACATTACTATTATTACCTATACGGTGACAAAATGACAACCTTTCTATTGATTACCGGGTGATGTAGACGTTTAAACATAAAAAAAGATCTGTGTGGTATATATCTTATCCCTTTTTCTAATAAAAAACTTATCTTTATTTCCAATAGTTTTGAACCATCCTATAATTGTTTGTAACAAACAGTTGACCAACCATGTGTAACTAACTATGAGTCTATGACAATTATTTGCATAAAAAAAGCCTTTAGCAGAAACACAAAAGGTAACGAGGCCCGGTTATTTTCGTCATGGAGACTGGTTTTAAAGTAGGTTTCTTTTAGAGGTGGTCGCTGTGAAGAAACACATGAATACCTGTTTTGGAACCAGTCTCTATTACAGGACATAAAGACCGGTTAATAAGCAAAACCGGTCTCAATACGAAAACTATGCAAATTAGTTTTATTGTAAAAATCGTTCCCTATGTCATAATAAAACTATGGAGACCGATTGTTACTTCTTAATTCTTATTTTTTTTTAAATTCCTGCTATTTCCATACCATTACACCAAAAAACACTAAATTTTACAATTTTTAAATAATTTCACTAAAAAAACATTCCTAAAACAACAAATTATTAATATGAATCATACAATGTTACAAATTACGTATACATGAAACCCGTTTGATATTTCATCATAATTGGTCTAAAAATCTTAATACAAAATTGTGTTAGATAACATTAGTTTTATACAAAATAACATATAACTTCCGCCACACAACTATCTTGCAGCCTATTCTCACTATTTTTCGTGATAGTTGCTTGATGCCCATCTTGACTTGCAAATGCAAAGGGCATTCAAGTATGCAATTTGAACGCTATTTTAAGCATAAGATGTGCTAATTGATCCTTTCAGCATGCTTAATCGTCTTCTTAACTTCACAATATGATTCAGCATCTTATGAAATGAAAAACATGTTCCAAAGTTCAGGTTGCTAATTAAACATCATAATTGAAAATATAAATTAAGCAAGAAACATGCTCCATCTTTTTCTGGTTTTTATTGGTGGTTATGCAAAAGCACAAAATATGCTCGTTTTTTAATAAAAAACCCTTACATCTTTAGTTGAATAATAGGTTGCATGACAAAAGTTCAAACGAGAACTGTTTTTCGTACGAGAACCGCGAGAACCAATTTTAACCGTCCAATTCCCCCTCCTTCAATTGGATTGTCTACCCATGAATTCCTTACATGCACCCTGCCACACCCAATCCCCCCACGCTCTTTATCCATGAATTCCATTATCCAAAATGAACTGCCAAGATTGGTTCTCGCAGTTCTCGTACGAAAAACAGTTCTCGTTTGAACTCTCCCCTAGGTTGCATATTGGGCTATCATTAAGAAATCTTGGTTATATTGCAGTGGCAGTCAATGATTACTATTAATTTACTGGTTTTGATATTGGTGTTAATGACATGTTTATAGCTCAATGTTTCTGCTACAATATCAGTTGGATAGCTTAACACATTGCAATGTGCCAACCTATATGCATTTTTATGGCAGATAGAAGAACAATGTCAACCAGTTAAGTATTTGAACAAAAAGAAAATATAAACCAAAGCAAAACCAGCAAAATAAAAATAAATGATCAAGAAAACAGGAGATCGAGGATTGGGCGTCAATGGAGAAAAAATTAAGAAGAATAAGAAGATATTACCAAAGGGAAAGATCCATGTATAAGAATCCGATTCTTTTCCATCGAGTCCTCCAGATGTCCTTCCACTACAGCTTCTATGATCATTTGTTGCTATCTAAGTAAAGAAAGAAAGCTGAAACCGAAAATTAAAAGCCCATTGTTGAAGATAACTATTGTGATCCGATCGATTTGCTTATTGTAATCTGATTTCATCCATTTAGAAGAGGAGAAAGCCTTGATGTTCCTCTTCCAAATCATCCAACACAATGTGAAAACAGAAGTCCTTTAAAACCCAACTCCAATTGGCATCTTCAAGGAGGAAAACAGCAATTGGCATTCTCCAAATAAATGTTTCTCATTTTCTGAAGCGGCACCGCATGCATAACAAGCATGAGACATCCAAGATGATACCCCTTGTGAGCCAAATTTGATCTTACTGACAACCTACTATGCAGGATCTTCCAAGCAAGCAGGTTTACTTTGCTGAGACTGATTTGACCCATAAAGTTGGGGGAGCAGGAGGAGAAGAAAACATGTTGTCAATCGCGTATCTGAGAGAGGAAACGGAGAAGACTCCCGATTTTTCTAAGGCCCGTTTACACCTGATCATGCCATTTTCCTGCAGAATAGGATCAGATTGAAACAACTATTTTAAGCCCAGATTGGCCTCCTCAACTTGCCTCTAAATTGAGGCAATGAAATGCCAAACACCCTTTTTTTGTTTCTAAAGGATCTAGTTGAGTATCCCTGTTCTAACCATGAAGAACAATGGTAGTGTTCTTCCATAGGGTGTTGGAGTCATTTTTTAGCCTTAACCACCACATAGAAATTAACGAGAGGTTCAAAGCCTTAAGACTATTGATATGATCCCCAAACCCCCTTTCATCTTAGAGGCAATAGTATCTATCCATGAGACCCACTAAATTTTCCTCTTGTTTAAATTACCTTCCCAAAAGAACCTATTTCGCAGGCCTTCTAATTGATTAAACACACCTGCTGGAGCCTTAAATAAAGAGAAATAATAGGTCCCGATATCTCCCAAAACTGATTTACCAAAGTGTTAATCTTCCTCCTCTAGAGAATAATGGGGCTTTCCATATGGCTAAGTTCGATCTGAAGCTGCCAACTTTGTGTTTTGCATATTTAAGATCCA
Organism: Drosophyllum lusitanicum; assembly: GCA_032274825.1. Lineage (NCBI taxonomy): Eukaryota > Viridiplantae > Streptophyta > Magnoliopsida > Caryophyllales > Drosophyllaceae > Drosophyllum > Drosophyllum lusitanicum. The sequence goes on from JAUEJL010089469.1 coordinate 10,089, forward strand.
ACTGGGAGGCGCAAGTAATTGAAAGGTAGGGAGTTAGACTTGCAGTTGAGTCTTAGAGCCAACTGATCAACACCAATTTCAATTAGACTTGTTTTTTGCATATTTACTTTAAGGCCCGATGCTAGGTAGAAACATCAAAGAATCCTCTTCAGGTTTTAAGCAATAGGGGATGACCACTCGCCCATAAAGATAGCCTCATCTGCATACCGAAGATGGGAGATGATTGGCCCATTATGAGGTAATGAAATTCCATAAAACACACCACCTAAGATTAATAAAAAAGGGGCAAGCGAGTCGCCTTTCCTAAGTCCGCGTTGCAAAATAAATTCTTTGGTCGGGGAGCCGTTTACGAGAATGAATACTTTTGAAGAGGAAAGACAACCCCTAATCCATTGTCTCCATTTGTCCCCAAAGTTCATTTGCAACAAAATTAAATCTAGAAATCTCCAATTAAGGCTGTCAAAAGCCTTATCTAAATCTACTTCTAGAAGCAAAGCTTTCTTTTTTCCTTTTTTCAGCCAGCTAATCAGTTCATTTATAATCAAAGGATCGTCTAGGATACTCCGTAGTTTGCTCAATACCCACAACCGAGTCAATGACTCTTTTCAGCCTAGAAGATAATAATATTCTTAAAAATCCACAAATATGTTCATCAGAATACCAACTTCTTCGATTGCCATACTTCAAATCTTGAGTAGATACACCAATTCCTTCCAATTACATATAAAAATAAAAAACATAGTATTAGCTAATAAAGTTTAAAAGATAACATGCCTAATTAAAAATAATTAAGTTTTCCTCAAAAAATTACCGAAATAGCAACTTCATTCGTCATTCGTCTAACCTTGATTAGGAATACCCATTTTTTCCAATTCTATAAAAGAAGCATGGTATTAACCAAAGGAAAAAAAACAGGTGTAACAAAAGTAAATAAATTTACTTTTATCAATTTGTTGAATAGTTTCCCAATCTTCCTCACATACCGATCCCGAAATTGCACTTGTACTTTCACGAAACCAATCTTGAGTGCAAATTAAACTTTCAACAATTCTAGGAGCCGAAGAACTCCTAAAGGGATCCAAGACCCTTCCACTAGTGCTAAAAACTAACTCGGAAGCCACCGTTGAGACGAGAATAGCTAATAAGTCTCTAGCCATCAAAGATAGAGTGGGAAACCTAGGGCTATCAACTTTCTACCATGTCAACTAGTGTTATACCCGTTTGTTGTCCGGGATATTTTTTCTAATATATATGTGTGTGTGTGTATGTGTGTGTACGTATGTCTTTATTGTTGATAGCGAAAAACTAATGCTACTTAGCTCATGAATAACACGACTATGCTTTTGAGTATGTCACATTTATGGTTTTGAGTTTTAAGGTGCGGTCGCTAATGGAGGTAGTAGTGATATTAAATACAGTTAGAAAATCAATTTAGAGCTTACATTACCATTTTACCAGTTTCATTAAAAAAACAAAATGAATACAAAACAATAGTATATATGACTCAAATTAAATCTCGTGGTTTCGTAATAATTTTGGTTTTTAAAGGAATCGCCCTTATATTATATGTGTGTGTGCTTTAAAGAACCAAATTTATTATGAGAACCGTGACATACACACACATAAAAAGAAAAAATGGTTAAATATGTTTTACATTGTTTTTCTCTCTTAAATTTACATCACTGTTGATTACCACCATTACCAATATCTGCATCGTTGTTGTTGTTACTTTTACTAAATACACCTTTATACTGCACATGAGTGACAATTTAGTAAAACTTTGTAAAAACAACTACAATCGTATACAATTTTATGATCACATGTTTTATTAATGTTACTATTGTTAAAAACCCATGTGCAAATATTTGATGAATAATCATTGGTATAACCTTTTACTCAAAAAATGATTCTTTATAAAAAAACGATAACAATATGAGTGTTAAATGGAAAAGAACAAACTACTCATCGATTTAATATATTTTTTATAATTTAAAACTAATTTTTGTTTTAAAAACATTTAAAGTAGATGATTGACTTTATTTTGATCAGGTTAACATTTTATGAAAAAAAGTATAACAATACGGGTGTCAATCAAAGAGAATAAAAAGCTCGAAAATCTGATATAATTTTTATAATTTATAATTTTTGAATGTTAAAGATATTTTCATCTATATCCACTATAATTCAATAACTTAACTTGCTGACTTGGCAAAAGCTAATCACGTTTAGGGCTAAATTCTTCGATATTGGATAGGCTAATTTGTTTACGTGTCCTGATTTTGGCTAACCTCGGTGATTAGGGCGTTACATTCAATTGAGTATACCGTCCTGGAATGAGAATGAAATAGGGCTTTTCATTTGCTTCACCTGTCGCACTTTCCATTATCGGTTGCGTCTCTCAGGTTTCTTAATTTGTCGCTTCATTATTCCATTAACAGTTGAATGTGTCTATATACAGTGACATTCTGTTTGCAATTCTGTACTCTTCCTTTGCTGTTATTGAAGGTCTCCAGATTCGATTGCATGTTGGTAGAGGGTGGTGTTTATATTCTCTCGAATTCCATCGTTGTTGGTAATGTGATTTGTGTGAGGATGAGTACCCATGGGTGTCGGATCAGTTTCATGAAGTTTACGAAGGTACAACCCCAACCTGCAGTTTCCCCTATGCAGAAGCATGTTTTCCTTCACTGAGTTTAGCACCATCCTTGACCGTGAAGTAGGTGATTCCGCTTCTCGAATTTGTTTACCTTCATCCTCCTGTTTTGTCCCTGACCTGTATTGTGTTGTATTTGTTTTAGATGTTATTTGTGTCCTCGATCGGTATCGACGGTATGCAAACGTGGCATTAGCTACGAAGGATGGTCGTCCCACCAAGAGACTGTCATGTGAGTTGCAAAATATGCGTAAGTCTATCCTCCCATTTAGTAAATCCATCACTTATTGTTTGTTATTCCAGTGTAAAATACAATTATATTTTAGTTAGTAGCAATTGCATTTACAGTTCTTGATAGTAAATTAACTCATTAAGCGTCTAAATCTTTCTAGCAGCAAGTCCAATGGTTAGTAAATTTATGACGACCTACAACTTATTGTGCCCAACTCTTTGATTCTATTTTATTTCATTTTTTATTTGAGCTTTTGTTTTTCTTTTTAATGCAACCATGCAAGGCTTGCAATTTCTTAACACTCATCACTTCCCTTCTTCCCACAGACTATGCATTTTGACCAATGGTAGTGTATCTAGCTAACTATATAATATGTGCCTTAAGTTATTCGATTACCAAAAATGATTTCTAATCCGAAGATAAGAAGCTTATGGTATACTTTGGTTGATACAGGTATTTACACATTTGCTCCCGCTTGATTTGCGGCGTCATGTTTAGGTATTTCCTGTTTGATTTGCTACTTAAATTGTGTGTAACTTTTTTATGTCATGGTAAAGTGTAAAAAGGGGAAAAGGAAGGGGTGAGTTGGGGTTAGCTCTCCTATTGCATAGCATGGTTTAGCAATAGCACTTATGCGTTTTTAATTATTATTATTATTATTTTACTTTCAAAGTTATGCATTTACTTTAAGTAGAATATAATTTCAGATCAAGAAGCACGCAAATCTGTCAATTGGTTTTTGAACTTGCCGGTAATCTCGTCTCATAATTTGAAAAAATAATCTTTTTCCCCTAAATGTGAGAGAGGTATATATACATGAGTTGCCTCTAATCCAGACTATTCTTTTAAGAGAAATTTCCCAAACAAACTATTTCTAAAGGAGAAGTGCATTTTCCTTTGCATGGTTTCTGCTTTACAGCATGTTCAAGACCTTGAAATTCTTCTTGAAGGCCACAATGGTGTTCAAAGGAACCGCTTAAAGGTTCATTAATTATGCCTAAAAAGTGCCCCACACGTGGTCAATCGTACTAACTTTTTATAAAAACAATGTATATCATGTATGCATACATGCCAAGTTAAAAGGTCTTAAATATCCTTTTTTTGTTTATATAGGTTTCAAAGCATAAGAAATTCGAGTTTCATGTCATCTTGAGCAGCCCCATCCCATGTGGTAAGCAAAATATTTTTTAAAAGTAATGTGCATTCTCTTGGTTGTAGAAATTAAATTTGTTTGTAGTACATAAGTGTTAGACATGTAGAGTTCAATGAAGGGTGCCATATAAGGACAATGGTTTAAAACACCTGCCATCTTAAATGATAGAGTCACCAAGTTTGTTAACTATTGGTGTTAGGTAAAATATCCAAAGGAGAGACTATACATAATAGTTGTTCAGATTGATTTTGTTGTAGTATAGTCAGGTTAAATGC
>JAUEJL010089480.1:0-12500 GCA_032274825.1 Drosophyllum lusitanicum
ATTGGATCAGCTATGTGTATGTGAAATGTTCGCGAACAACTTGTGCATGGTTAAGGTCAACTCTGTAGTTGGATCCCTCAAGGACTTCGGTCATAATTCGGGATTTAACGGTGATTTGGGGTGCATCCCGGGTCGTAGATTCTGTAGAACGTCCGTACCTTAACGTTAGTGGTAATCAGCCAGAACATGGCCTGGGTTACCTAGGGAGCCTATGGTTCCGTAAATGATGCTTGGTGGACTACTTTATGCTCCCCCACCAGCGCGGATGGTTGTGTCTGATTCCCCGGTTTATGTTGTTGAGCGGGACTAGCTATCCTGCAAGATATGACTCATATCGATCTTGTCAGTACACCGCAATGTGATAGGATAGCATTGATTGCTTATTCCTGTGATACATAACTTGCTTTATTTATGCTTATGATAAGTTTGTACTCACTAGCTATGTGTATAGCTAATGGTGCCATGTTGACTCTTTTTGCAGATAAAGATTAGATGGCCTGGTGAGGCGGGTTGCTTATGCATGTTATTGTACCTCTGGGCTAGAACACTTATGTATGATGTAAATATATGATGCTATGGTTGGTTGTTGTAATAGATCGAGTAACACCAAACAGTCTTTTGGATGTAAATATTTTATGTATAACCTTTTGGTTAGGAGTTTCCGCTGCTAACTTAATGATAACTAATCGTGAATGAGTTCACGTTTACGAAAAACGTAAATTTTTACTAATTTTGTCGTTTTGCAAAGCTGGTGTTACAATTTTGAAGTTCAATAACAGTGTGATACACATGATTGGAATGAATCTGTACTTTTGAATAAAGTGTACAAAAATGATGATTTATGATAATGATAATTTGAATGAAAATGCTAACAAGCGACATGAATGAAAATATTGATTTATTAAAATGATGTTTTGAATTTCAAAGATCATTTCTACTATAGAAATGAATGTTGATTTGTGAATCTGTAAATTTGAATGAAATATATGAAAACTAATGATTTATGAAAATATATATTTTGAACGGACGCAAAAGGAGTTGAAATGGATGCAAGAGGATCGAGACGAAATTGATGCAAGAGTAGTCGAAACGGATGCAACAGGAGTCGAAGAAAACGAAGTTGATAATGATGAAGATGGTGAACTTAAAGAGGGAGATGACAAAGAAAACGAGGAGAATGAAGACAGGCAAAACAGTGTCGATGTAAGATCAAAAATGACTAAGCACTTAAAAAGAAATTTGATTGAATATAAAAATTTTAAAATTTCAATTTTGATGAACATGGGATTTCATGGCTGAGATAAGAAGTTTATACAAACAACTTATTGAAAAAAAACATGAGCTTACAGAAGTGATGTGGAGAGCTCAGTTTGAGTACCCATTATCAAACGAGATATATGACCTGCTTCATCATTAAAAATAATGTAGTTGAAAATCTAAATCTCAAAGAATTCAACTATGTCTATAGAAATGAGGAGCTGGAAGAGCTCATAGAGGAGATAAGGGAAGGTGCTGTCAAAGAAATGACAAAAGAGTTCATGAAGAATGTCGAAGAAGAAAATGCAAAAAGCAATGGAAATGCAAAAAATAGTGGATATGGAGCAACAAAAGATATATCTGAAAAAGATTTTCATACACCGGCTACAAATATTGTGGTGGTAGAACCATCAACACCAACAATGACCCAAATCCTGGAGAGTACTCAATGTATAAACATGATTAACGAGGTAGTTGACCAACACCTTGGAAAACCCTCTGCGCCTGAAGAATATGAATGGAATGTTTATTACGAGGAAAGTCCAAATGTACAATCATTCAGCTTAGATTGACGCAAACACAAGAACTGGTTATTGGGGAAAAAGATAAAGTTGTAGAATCGGTGTTGCTTGTGAAAATGTAGCTGATAAGGAAACCCTCATAGTTGACACCTCATTAGATGTTAAAGAGGTGATGAACAAATTGGAAAAACTTAGAGAAGAGGTTGGGCTGCATTCAAGGTTAGATCTAGGATTCATAGACTTTGATCCTACAAAAAATACTTCAAAAGAGAATACAGACAAAGAAGAAGAGGAAAAAAAGAAAAAGAAAAAGAGGAATAGAAAACAAGCAGCAGCTCTGAAATCACCTTACAAAAACTGAGCAGTGAGCATGGGTGCTAACACCACTGAATCAGAAAAAAAACTAACAGGGTGGCTGTTCTCGGGAATTGGAGGAGAACAGTAAGTAGACTTATAATTTATCAATGCAACATTACTTTACTAGATACTAACAAAGTTTCATCATTTTCAGAGATGTCATATTTGAAGCAGCACATGGACTGGAACTACCAACGACATTAGCAGAAAGTTTAATACCGGGATCTGATGTGCATGCTAGTGTGGTAGAAGCATGGGCATGCGTGCTAAACAGTGAGGAAAATTACAAATACGACAACTCACCGAAACGTTTGTTTGGATTCCTCACACAAATGGTATGTAGCTATTAAAATGAAAATGCAAAAAAAAAAAAGAATTATCATATAGTTTTATGTAAAAAATATTTATGAACATGAATAAATATATAAATAAATGATTAAATTTTATACTAAAAACAGGTAAAGTACAAGTAAAATCCAAGAATGAAAAAGGCAGAGACTGTGAAAGAAAGGGCAACAGAAGATAAAGAAATAAATATGCGGAGATACCCGATATTTAAAGAAATGATGAACACCAGCCTCATTACAAGCCCTTACAGTATAAAAACAGTTGATATGGTAATACATCCAAACACCAATGCATCAAATAACTTTAGAATATGATCCGTTGATTATGCACATGATATTTTTACTTCCTGATATAATATGATAATTCGATTATGAATTTGATGTTTTTGATTATGAAAATGATAATATTATTTCCTGATATAATATGATTTTTCGATTATGAATTACCCAGTATTTAAGGAAATGATAAACACTAGCCTGATTACAAGGCCTTACAGTATAAAAATAGTTGATCTAGTAATACATCCAAACACCAATGCATCAAATAACTTTAGAATATGATATGTTGATTATGAACATGATATTTTACTTCCTGATATAATATGATAATTCGATTATGAATATGATGTTTTTGATTATGAAAATGATAATATTATTTCCTGATATAATATGATTTTTTGATTATGAATATGATATTATGGATTATGAAAATGATCATTTAAACGAAAATGATAATTTTATTTCCGGGATTTTATTTCCTGATGATTATAACAGGTGTTTTGCACAATAATTGACGGGAGTCATTTCTTTCTTTATGTATTTGATTTCAAGAAAGGAGATATACATATCATTGATAACATTGCGCGGCAAGGGAACTCAAAAAAAAGATATGAGGAAATAACAAAAGCAATGGTAAAGATAATTCAAAATTTATTTAAAAAATTATACATATTTTTGTCTAAAATTAAAATTATTGCATGTTAAACAGAAACATGACATGGAGATATATACCCAAGAGGAGAATGTTCTGTGCAATAGATCAATGTTCAACAAAGAACTACGACTCGTAATGTATCCTGGAAAACAAAGGAAAACTTTACAAATTGTGGTGTTTTTCTGATGAGGCACATGGAGACATTCAAAGGGGTTACAACGAGTCAATGGAAACCAGGATTCAATATTGAAAGAAATAACCAAAGTCTACAGATTGTGTCTTTGAGGGAAAAATATGCTACAAAAATACTGCTATCAGATGTCAACCAGGTGGAAGACATCGTTGTCAAAGAGGTAGATGCATACGAAAAGTTTGATAGCAAGGAAAAACTTCTAATAAGTGAAGATGCAGATGAACAGATCAAAGAAAGAATGGAAAGATTGGGTTGAACCTTTAGGTTGGTGATATATATGATGGTGTCATTACAAACTTTGAATGTGTAGTTCATAAAACTTGAATTTTTTGTTTCTCTCATCATTATTTTAACATTTAGATGATATATATGATGGTGTCATTTGAAACTTTAATATGTTCAACCTCATTTCAGCATAACTATAAAAAAACATCATTTTCAGGATTATATAATGAAAATGATAATCTTATTGATTGAAAGCGACATTTTAGTACATTTAAAAACGTCATTAGCAACATAACTACAACAAAAAATGATAATAATAGTGTATTAAGCTATTTGCATCATTTTCGTTTATAAAGAAACATCATTTTCAAATATATAGATCAAATGGATGATAGAAATGATAAAAATGATAAAAGTAATAAAACCGATATTGTAGTCGAATGAAAATGGATGATAGAAATAATAATAGTGTCATTTCATATTAAGATATGTCAAACCTTATTTGCAGCGGGCGGAAGTTAAGAAATGATAAAAATGATATTGTAGTTGAATTAAAATGATGAAACTGATATATATAAACCCTAACGTTTAAAAAGTATATCATATACCAAAATAACACATATCAAACAAAAAATATCAGAATTAATTAAGTTTCCTACAACGCACAATTATTGAGAAGACACAACACAGCCATCGACCTGTTGAGCCTTCTTTTGGTTTTCAACCTTAATTCTCTCAGGACACGTACGGATGTTATGAGGATCACAATTTTCACAGTAACTGCATTTTCGTCCAATCTTCGACAGATTAGCTATAGCCCTCTCAAGTGAACTCGTAATCCTCCGTCTACTACCACCTCCTTTATTACGAATACCACATGGATTTTGAATATCAAGACTTGACGGACGCTCAACACCTAACACCTCACTTATGAATTCTCTATTTAACATCTGACCATCTTCAACAAACTCCTCATCACATTCTTTGGTCAACTTCTCTTGCACTTTCAAAAACTTTGCCAATTTCTTCTTGTTGACTATGACTTTGTCTAAAGAATTTTCAACATGCAGATACACGCGACGTACAATATCAGCCAAACCAACATCTTTAAGTACTTCAGGATTTTGATTTTGGTAGTTAAAATAAACTTTAGGAGGGACAACATCCTTTGTCCATCTTCTGCATATATATTTTCGTAAAAACTGATTGACCTTGAAAACACGAAGAGCATAGAAAATGCGCCTACAAAGAAGCCCAAATCTCTCAAATCGTTTACATGAACATGTGAGCTCCTCTGTTGATGAATTAAATAGAACCTACAACAATAAAAGTAAAAAATCATGAATACCCACAAAGATGACTACTTACTGACATATGAATTATAAATATACACATGGTTCTTGAAAATGATGACTTTAAAACATTTTTTTAAAAATCCGTATATAAAATAGATCACAAACCTCGCTATGCATAGGAAAGTACTCATCAAAAGCCTTGGGATCCTTATCCCTATCAATGGTGCTGTCTATATCAGTTGACAAAACGCTTGTGTCCACTTTCTTAAATTTCTTCAACGAATCCTCCTCCGAAAAAGAAAGAGACATACATTTTTTCAAGCAAAACGAATCTCACCAGAAATATCATTGAAAACATGTCTTGTGAAAATCCTAGAAGCGTCCTCCTCCAAAGCCCATTAATGAGTGAAAATGGGAGTAGTATATGAACTCTGATGATCATTGCGAGACTGATTAAACCTCTGTTCATGCATCGCAGTGTCAAAATGCGTTAAAAACTCCACAAGAGTGTTACTAGAATGCATTAGTTGGTTAAACATATGGTTCTCAGATTCAGATCTTGACGAGGTACGCATAATAACAGAAAACTCCCATTTATGAAAATAAGTTGGAATCCAATACTTTCTCAACCCAAACATATTAGACAGCCATCTGTTGTCATTCTACATAAATTAGTTTTAAATTCATTGTTACATATATCAAGAGAAACCTAGAATTAACAAAAAAAAACATGTTATGGTCATAAACATTTAAAATTATAAAAATTGATCTAAATGTGAAAATGCAAATGAAAATAAGAGAGTTCAACAAGTCATACCTTAGAAGAAACATTTTCCATTATATGCCACATACACAAAGGCATCAACGATGCCTTGAAGATGGGAAAACAGACTCTATAGCGATTTTCATTGCAAGATCTTGATCAGTTAAAATCATACGAGGATGATGTGGATATGCATTTGAAAATGTATTTAGTAACAATTTATATGATGTAACATCCTCCTTGCACAACATACGAGCGTCAAAAGTAACACAACATTTATGACTGTCCACACTAGTGAACGGTATGAACACCAAGTCATATATACCTACAACATGAAAATGCAATCTTAGCAGTTCATTTTGGATAATGGAATTCATGGATGAAGAGCGTGGGGGGATTGAGTGTGGCAAGGTGCATGTAAGGAATTCATGGGTGGACAATCCAATTGAAGGAGTAGGAATTAAACGGCTAAGATTGGTTCTCGCGGTTCTCGAATGAACTTTTCAATATATATAATATATATAGGGGAAGGTTCATGCGAAAAGTATTTTATTTGCGAAAAATACGAGAAGCAATCATAGCCTTTTATTTTTATTTGATCTAATGTCTTAGATTAATCTTATTTTTTGTTTCTTTTAATTAAATAGGGTATAATAGTAAACAATATTATTTTCTCTCTCCTAACATTTTTAAACAAAATAAATTAAAATAATTTAATAGTAAATTAATAATTTTATAGTGTTCAACGATGAACACAACTAAATATTTACGAGTTATTAATCATTAAATGGTATGCTCATTACACTTTCTTCACTAATAAACTGTTGATTTATATCATTAAATGTTTTTTCTTTTTTCAATATCATTTTTTCCAAGTATCATTAGTGGTTGTTTATTATTGAACAACATAGCATATACCAAAAAAAACATTTCTTCTCTATATCATACATATTCATTACTGAACAATCAATCGTTCTTTATATCCGTCGTCTGTGTTCATTAGTTAACAACTCAAAAACAACAAAAAAATTATTTCTAATAATTCTGAACAAACCATACAAAAAACAACCAATTGTTGTTTATTATTGAACAACGTAAATGCGAACAAATCATTAAAAAAAAATTATTTCTAATAATAAATGAGAATGTAATACCGATATGCAAATTAAATAAAAAAATCGAGAAAAGCAAAAAAAGAATGCAAATCTAATAAAGTTCAGAACCAAAATAAAAATGAACACAGTAGAAAGTAGGAGGCGAGGGCGGCGGCGGTCGTAGATATAGGCGGCGGCGACAAAAAGCACCCTTACCCGATACAACTATGTAGGAGGGGGTCAGTCTTAAAGAAAGAGGGACAGAACCGGTGGAGAGTGACGGTGATGATTTGGACGGAGTTTCGATACAGAACCGGCAAAGGAGGAGGTTAGATAGGATGGAGAGAAGGTTGTTGTAGATGCCGGTGGCGACAATTAAAGCACGTCTAGTTGTATCCAAACTCAGATCCACGATGGTGCTTAAGGGTGCTGGCGGCGGCTTTAACTTCAGAAAATAAGATAGTGAAGATTTATCCAGATCCTTGCACTATGTTAAAAAAAATAGAGTTAAATTCGTTTGGAGATGGGTGAAAGATGGATGAGAGAGAGAGAGAGAGAGAGAGAGAAAGAGAGAGAGAGAGATGAAAAGGGTGAAATGGTGGGAGACTTACAGACGTGGAAGATGAAATGAGGGGATAGGTGAGAATAAACGGAAATTATTTTAGGATTTGGTAAACGACTAATTTATCCTTTTTATTTAATTTAAATGCTCTTTAAATCTAACTTAATTATACTAATGTCATAGTCCATTCTAGCCTATGATCAAATTATCTAATGGTTTTAAATACTTCTTGTATTTTTCGTAAAAAATAAACTTTTCGTATGAATATCCCTCTATATATATATATATAAAATGTATCTGTTAACATAATAATAATAATAAAATAAAAAATCAAACAAAAAAACATACTTTTTAGTACGATATGTGACGTCAAAATGATAAAATGATGTGATATGTAATCATTTTGATATTTTATATTGTTTTGGTCACGTTGGGCTTTGATTTGGTCATATTAGTCTATTAAATGGAGTTTAAGGGGAATATGTTTCATACTTATAGAATTAATAGAGTATAAAATATAATAACATGTCTTAATAGCCTTTGAGAGCATCATAAGATGTCTCTTTAAATCATTTCCGTATTAATCAAATATAAACATCACAATGTGTCCTAATAAAGACTTAATGTATTATTATGTGTAAGAGTATGTTTGTATAGTTCATAATAGGTTGCTTACCCCATAGCTCAGGTCTTGGTTCGAGTCTGGGCAGTGGAGATTTTTTCAAAAATGGTGGAGGGTATTAATCCCTCATGACGCGTGGCTTGAGGCTCGCATACTGCCCTTTATGAATGTCACTGCGGACCCAGCCCACTAACTTAACATCGCTGTTCAAAAAATAATTATAATAAAAATAATAGGTTGCTTAATTTGCATCATGTTAGATTATATTAGTTGCATTAAGTTTTTGTTTGGTCATATTGGCTTGTCGCTGGTCTTGATGCTCCATAAGTGTTATGATTGTTCTTTGTGAGACATGATGTGTATTGAGTGACTATGTGTTGTAGCATATATTAGTAGTTTATAACAGACTATGGTACTCAGTATGTTGTATAACTCATAATGGTTCATACTAGTCATACTTTTTTATACTAGTCATATTAGATCTTACTTGGGTCATATTGATCCGTGAATGGGTCTTATTGGGTTATAAGCGTCCTAGTAGTAAGTAGTTGTTGTAGACTATAACACGTTATTAACGGTCTATAAGTATAATCACATGATTTAGTAAATCTTAATGAGCCTTCAGCATTATAACTTGTCATGTTTAGCATTAATTGACTATAAGTGTTATAACATGTCTTGATAAAATTTAATGCATTATCAGAAGTACGAGTAGATTGTATACATTATAATAAATTGCATGACATCTTCTTAACTGGTTTTATTTTCATAGGTCTTCATTAGGTCATATTGGTTTGTAATGGTCTTAATAAGCCATAAGTACTATAATTGACCTTCATGAGCCACAATTGCTATTAACGAACTATAAACATCAAGTATTTGAACCAACTATGACCAACGATTGACATGTTGACCATGATTGACATATCATAAAATATCTTAGCAAATCTTAATAGGTGGTAAGCGTCGCTTCTATGTATGTTTTGTAAAATTTAACTATTAGTATCATAACATGCCTTAATAAACTCGAGACCTTATGATTTATACGAGTAGGTTGTATAGGTCATAACAAGTTGTATAACGTCATAAATATTAAATCATATTAGTCTCATTAGGTTTTGATATTAAGTTATATTTGTATATAATAGTCTTAAGAAGCCAAAAACGTTATCATTCGTCTTTGTTGGCCACAATGTGTATCAATTGACGATAAGCATCATAAGTCATAACATGTCAAAATGTCTTTGTGTGTCTTAGAAGGCTATAATGGATCTTACTATCTTGGGCTTGGTAATTTAAGAGCAAGTAGAGAGATGGGGAATAGGAAAGAATACTTTGTTAGTAATCAAAATATAAATAAACAAATACGTAATAACAATATTACCTTTATGTTTAATTAACATCTATTAAATGAGAGTCTGTACGAGTTTCCTTGTTGTCTAATTGTTTCTAGTTCTCGCATACATCTTCGATTTTACTTTTCGACAATAATCCATAGTAATAAACGTTGTGTGAATATATTAGACAAAATTGGTAATTCATGGGTGTGATTATACCGGTACTAATACACCAAATCTGATCAGAACTCCACAATTAAACGTGTTCTAATTAAAGTAGTAGTGCTGGCCGTTTAAAAAACTTGATAATTCATATTATGCTATTAAAAACTTGACTATAACAATATTACCGTTATGATGTCATCTTTCGTGCAGTAAAGATGATTTGTCATACAATAAAAAAGCTTTTTTTTATATACATTTACATTCTAAAGCGTATATATAGATAAAAATTATATTTAAAAAGCATATAAAGTACAAAATTCATGGTTAGAATATAAAAATCACAATTTATCCGCATAGGACCTCTTGTTTTCTAATGTTTACGATCTTTAATATATATTTTTTAAAAGGGTTATGTTATTATTTTATTTTTAAATTTTTTTCATCAATCAACTTTCTTAATTTTCTTGGATGACTTACGTATGAGTTATTTTCATAAATAGCCTTTTTAGTTGATTTTGTTTATTAACACTTAAATATCTTAACAAAAATATTTATTTAAATTATTTAGTAGATAGATCTACTTTTTTCAAAATTATTTATGTAAACACATATACCATTTGAATTAAATTAAAAAATTCAAACTTGATTATAAAGAGGTTTTTTTTAAAAATTGATGATAATATGTATTATTATTTTTTAATTCTAATAGATGTACCCATTTTTAAGAGATTTTATCTCCTTATATATTATACAATTGTTTTACTATATATGTTAGTAATCTTTGACATCATAAACATTTAAAATTTACTTTAACTATTTTCATATTTATATATGGGGTGTTAAGCTAGGTTAATTAAAGATAAATAACTATGTTCGAAAATTTTGATAAAAATATAGGCCACACACTCATCTTACTCTATACGTATATGTGTTTTTAGCAGGACTTGAACCCACAATCTCAAAAAATAATAACACAACACCTTAAATACATCTTGATACCGCTAGACCAAATAACTTTGAGTAACTATAATTGATTTGTTTTATGCATTTGACACACGATGTATTTAGGAGAAAAAAAGAGTACATCAGTACATGCGGATGATAAACTAGTAACATTTTGACCAAGTCAAAATCATGTGCAGACTTCATGGTTGTGGTGTACAAGTATAATGATGATAATGTTCCACCTCAATTACAAGAATATTGCTGGACAATTGTCGATCTTCATTCTAACAACTTTCGTAGTTAAATATCATGAATCCAAACCTGTTTAATAAAAATAAAAATTAATACCGTTATATCTTTCTATGTATTTTTTTTAATTTAGTATCTTTGACCGCGAATGGTGACATTGGTGGCTACAATGACAATGGCGGTGGCCGTATTTAATCCATTTAATTTTTTTCTAAGGTTTTTGTCATTATTGCATCTCTCTTGATCTACTCACCAATTAAATTCATTTAAATGGATTATTTATTAATTAATAATTAAATAAATAAATATAGAATAGGGTGTATATTAAAAATGGGGTGAGGTGTATTTTGAAAGACCCTTAATGAAATTCTTGAAATATCTTTTAATAAGACAAAACTGATCATTCTCATTAATTATATGATCACCATCAATAATTTAATTAACATGCATGTATTTTCTAATAGTTATAAAATAAATAGTTAAATGTGTTGAAATCTTTAAGCGCGGCAAAGAAAACCCAAAATAAAAAGTTGAAGTTAATTTTTAATATATATATATATATATGATCAAATAAGAACACCTTTAAAATACACGACAGTGAGAACACTTTTAAACCCTTGATTTCATTGATCGGATGTTTAAAAATTGCCATTTTTTTTATCATTTGTTTGACTATATACCTGATGTATCAATGTATACAAAAGTATTTGTGATCTGATGCATGTATGTATGTATGTATACCACCAAATAGCTAGTTACGTCCGCCCTCGTAGTCTTAAAGTAGAAAAAGTCCACAAAATTAAATTTCGTTTAAAGTAGAAAAAGTCCACAAAATTAAATTTCGAATTATCATACACGATGTAGATCGACTCCCCGGTGTACTAATTCCTCCGCCTTAACTTTTTTATATACCATTAACATTAAACACTTATACTTCCCTTCCATTTTCAGTTCTGATACTAATTCATGCATTTTCTCACAAAAATGAAGCTCTTTCATCTTTATAACTTACTTATCTTGCTTTCATCAACAACATCAATAGAAGTTCCTAAGTACACCAAGACAGGGTGCACTTATATGTGCGGGAGTGTGAAAATTCCATTCCCTTTTGGAATCGGTGTGAACTGCTCTATCAACAAATGGTATATCGTTGATTGCAACTCGTCGACACCATATTTAGCTGCACTAAACAACCTTCAAGTCTTGCGCGTTGACTTGGAAAATCAAACGGTCATTGTTAACATGTCAAGCATCTCTTACTGCAGTAATAGTAGTATGAGCATGAGCATGGATCTTGGTATTAGTCCCTTCCTGTTTTCCAAATCACAAAATAATTTTGTTTTTGAGGGGTGTGGTAATGCTTTTATCTTGGACCATGACCACGGGACTGTGCTCACCGGGTGTTCGGCTTCTTGTCACAACGACACGACCACTACTACTACTGTTGCTATTAATGAAACTATAAACAAGTGTCTGGGCATCAATTGTTGTCAGACGACAGCTCCTCAATATTTTAAGTCGTATACCATACGGTTGGAGACAGACAGAGCTTGTGGGTCTGCCTTCTTGATGGATAAGAATTCATACCATGTTGTTAGGAATCAAAGTAACTCTTTTATTCCGGTATCATTTTT
>JAUEJL010089491.1:0-14397 GCA_032274825.1 Drosophyllum lusitanicum
TATATATATATATATATATATTTCATTAAACACAACTTTATTCAAGCAACTTAATACATACATATATACAACTTGGACTATTTACATATTTTACTACCTTACGTACATTTACAAACGATTTACAACTAGGCCCAAATCGAGGATGTTACATTTTACGCAATGGTAGACTAGCGGTTGGTGATTTACCGGTAAGTTGAGGCATTAAAAAGTTGATCATCCGTTTTACTTTTTAAGTGAGTGATTAATAAAATGGAAATGAAAAATGTGTTACCTATGCTTAAGTGATGCCAGCAAACATTGAGTTAAGATCCTTTCATGTTTGGTCAAACATGATCCATTATGTTATCTCAAAAGTATGAGAGTGAGACCTCTAAAGGAACCCATTATTAACTTAAAATAATGGATATACTCTCATGTATGTAAGAGATCATGATGGGTGATGTTTGACCACAACATAATAGAATTTTAACCCGCCAAAATTTATGAAGGTCTAATGTGCATTTTTAGAAAAGTTGAAGGGTTTTTGTAGCGTTTAATCGCTTCTTTCTGTATATGTACCGCCCCTTATCTTCTACTATCAAATTTCCACCCAAATAGGTGCCCTAGAAATTCAGATATTCTGCCTACAAGTCCACACCCTACCCCGATACTTGTTGCTTTTGATTTGTTTTGTCTAAGAATAACCCTACCGATCAAATCCTGTTCTCAATCTTTGCCCATTCCTGTTGTTCGTTCGGTTCGGGGACAGTTTTTGGATGTTTTGATCTGGTGTGTCAATTGGGGTTAGGGTTTTTGTTTTTGGGGGTTGTTGAGAGTTGATATGGCGGATGTTGGGGAAGAAGAAGAGTATGAGAGTGATCCAGAGCAGGCGAAGCTTTCTCTGAAGATGCGGCGGAGGAGGGAAGCGAGTGACGACGAGGAGGAAGAGGATGATGACGACGGTGGTGATGCGAGGATTAGGGTTAGGGAGAGGTTAATCGACTCTAGGGTATCAGATTATGAATCCGATGGTCAGGGTGCGGCGGCAGAGTATGATGATGACGAGTATGATTTAGCGGAGGATGAAGAAGAGTTGGTTGAGGAAGTTGAAGATGAAGACTTCGGAGGTGGACGTGGCGAGAGTGAAGTTCAAGGTGTTATGGAGGGGACTTCTGTTGGAGTCAAAAGGGAGAATGATCAAACTGGTGGGGATGGGTTTTATGTGCCTGAGAGTGTCGATCAGTTTGATGATAATGCGAATGGAGAAGTGGGAGAGGGAGGGCAAGAGGAAAAGAAGGAGAACGAGCCATTTGCAGTGCCAACAGCTGGAGCGTTTTACATGCATGATGATCGGTTCAGAGACAGTGCTGGTGGTAGACACAGGTGATTCTGTACTTTATGTTGGTTTCTTGTGGTTGATGCTTGTTTCTATGCATGCATATTGCATTGGTATATATAATTTGATGGAATGATTCTTTGAAATTCTGTAGCTTTAGTGTTATCTGTTAGTTTAATCAGTCTCGTTGTTGTGAGGAAGAGTCTTTGCTCTTTGGTGTGGGAATTTTTCATCAATCAGATTTAAAACGGCACAAACTTTGACTTAAGTATCTCAATTATTGGCTGCGTTGGAGATGCTGAACTTTGACTTTCATTGCTATGTCTTTCATCAAATGATATCTGCTAAAGAAGTTGTGAGATAATTATAATTCTTTTGTCCCCTTTGTCCTTTTCCCTGGGTATAAACATATGCAAATGAAATTATGAAAAGAACATGTTAAGGCACCAATGAGTAGTATATATGTATGGGATGTTCATGATGGGGCAAGGTTGGTAGACACTTGGATACTTAGGGGGTTTGATTGGAGGGAATTGGGAGGAATTTAAGGGAACTGGAATCTAATTCCAACCAATTCCCTTGTTTGGTTCAGCCGGAAAAAGTAGCCTACTTGAGAAAGAAGGGGCGGGAACTCTTGTCTTTCAACCCCAATTTTTGGTATGGAAAAGGATTCCAAAATGAAGACAAGATTCCATCAGATAGAGGATTTCACATTCCATCCAAGTTTGGATGGAATTCACTTTCCATCAAACAAGGATTGTCTTCTCCCTTCACCTCCTGTAACCTCCCATGATGGGTTAGAGTCGTACTCCGGCGACCTTCGTTCTACCCATCCTCGTCTTCATGTGTCTTCACCAATCTTCGTTCAAGCCATCTTCGTCTTCACCCATCTTCGATCTACCCATCTTCGTCTTCAGTTTAGGGCTTCGGTCTACCCATCTTCGTTCCCTCCGATGACCTTCGTTCTGCCCATCTAACCTTCGTTCCCTCTGATGACACAGATTAGGGCTTTGACTGTCACAAATTAGGGCTTCGACCATGCGATTGTGGTGACTGTGGATTCGACCGGTGATTAGGGCTTCAACCGGTGGTTGTAATGACTGTGGGGTGGTGGTGTTGGGTGGTTGTGGTGGCTGTGGGTGTCGAACACAGATTAGGGCTTCGGTCATGTTGTCACAGACGGTCTTCTGTTGGCCTATTGAGTGCAACCAAGAACTTTTTCATTCCTTCATTCTCTTTTCTTTGAGAGCAGAGCGAATTCCAAATCCTTACCAAACACACTTCTAAGGAATTGGAATTCAAATTCCAAATCCTTTAGGATTTCAATTCCAATTCTTAGCATTCCAACGAACCAAACGCCTCCTTATTGTTGTGGGGGGTGGGGGAGTAGCAGAGTAGCTCATTGCTTAGGCTGATAGAGAACATCTGAATCACCTATATAGATTTTCTGCTAGAGTATGTGATATGTCAGACACAGGAATATTTTAATGGTAGTTGGTACCCTCGTTTTATTGAATCAGCGCCTTCTCACTGGTATAGTAGAACCAATAATTTTCTCTCCTTGTAAATTTGAAGCTATATTAGCCCTTTTGTTTGTTGTAAATTCCATCCATACTGCTGTGAGTATGTTGCCACCCTCCTGTTTACTTATTTAACAACCAATACTTCATGCCTTCCCTAAAAGAGGAGCTCGCATTTGACTTTCTAGTGATAAATGGGTTACTACTCTTAACATTAAGAATGACAAATATTGCGATATTTCAAGATATAAATGGAAGATTACATTAAGTTATGAACAAAGTAAAAAATATGAATATTATGAATGGAGTTCATTAGTAAAAAAAGATTTGGTCAATTATTGTGTTAAACGAAGTACCATGTTGAATTTTCTTATCAGAAAGCAGAGTTGGTTTTTTTGGGTGGTGGATGAACTTTTAAAATTTGAATTCAATTGAAGAATAGATCTCAGTGAAATTTGAAATGAAAAAAAAAAAGATATACCATATTTGTTCATTTGTAGTCGTCTGTTGGTGAATCAGATACAATAGTTACACTAATATCTTGAATCTAATGGATCATAGATGCACTTCAATTGCTTTTGCAATAATGCATGTAAGATGTCGAAGTATGACACAAAAGGTAAACATTCATATGCATAGGCGAAAACATGCAAGCATCAGTCACAAGAACGTTGGATTGTACCATTCTTTCTTTACATATTAGCAAACACCAAAATACGCTAAATTCACCCCCAAAATACATAAGATAATAAACTTGGGATCTGTTTTACTGAATGTTATTATAACGTTTAACTTTGCTGTTGATGAATGTGACATAAGTTCAGTTAGCTAATTGGGGCCACATCTTTTCTTCTGTAAACCTAATTGTACAAACTTGACTCATGATATGTGGAAAAGATGAGATCATTGTGAATATAAACACTTAAAATTACTCGTCTTTTGTTGTCTTTTTTACCACCTTTTTGTTATGATCATTATAAGATGCAAATGAAAAAAAAACATTGTAGTTTGGTTGAAACTTGCAAAGCAATGTGGAGGTAAGATGCTAAAATTGACTATTTACCTTATACAAATTATGATCAGTGCAAAATGCAAATGAAAAAAATATTGTAATTGGATGAAACTTGCAAAGTATTGTGGACATAAGATGGTAATATTGACTATTTCTTTATACACACTACTCCAATTCCAACTACAGCGTGTATGTAGCATTCTGCTCAGATACTTTCAGAAATCCAAACCCTTAGGTAGGGGAGATGTCAGCTTAGTTGATAAGCATGGAGAACATTCATTGGGGAGATAACTTGAGTGTAGTTTATTTTTATTAAATCCGATTAACCTGAAACCTGATCGGGTTGACCCGATTAACACCCGTATTTCCAACTACAGTGATAGCGTTCTGCTCAGATGCTTTCAGAAATCCAACACCTTTGGTAGGGGGGATGTCAGCTTAGTTGATAAGCATGAAGAACATAAGAACATTCATTGGGAAGATAACTTGAGTGAATAAAATGATGCTTCAGTTTCAAGGATTTAGCATATTGCTGGACATAACTAAATTTCTTTCCTGGTGCATTGGCTTGATGAATGCTTTTCCCGTTGTACATGCTACAAAGTTAAATTTGCGAATACAAAATGCTTTCTTTGTTTATATGTCAGTATATCATAGTTACCTGTGGAACAATTGTTTCTTTTCTTGCAGTTATGTGTCTTAGTTTGTAGAAGTACATTTTATTCAGTTCCCCTCTCTCAAATTATATACTGTGTATGAAATTCTTTGTAAGTTTTTCCATGACACTAGATGATATTTCAATTATAAGGATTTGTCATATATTGTTAGGCGGACTCTTGGCGGGAGGAAATTGTGGGAGTTGAGAGATGACAGCAAATGGGGACATGACAAGTTTGAAGAAATGACTATGCAGGAAAGGCATTATGATGAGGTGAACTTTTGTATCTGGAGGATGAGTATTATATGTGTGTGTGTATTCTTATGTTCTAATATCTCCTGTGTTATCAGGGTAGAAGGGTTCCCAGGGGTCGTAATCGAGCTCGTGGTAGAAATCGAGGGGAAGATCATGGATTTGTACGTGGAAATAGGCCTAAAGCATACAACAATAACAATCAAACCAGTGCTCCCAAGTCTGTAAGAGGCAGAGGCCCTAGAAGATATCAGCCGTCTACACAAAAGAGTTTTGAGGCTCCCGCACAAGGCAGGCCGTGAGTAGAAATACCATAGATCTCTATTTTTCAACTATTACTTGTAAATTTTTTTTGGTACCTTATGTTTTTAAATTGTTTTAGGCTTGCCAAACCAACGGAGAAAACTTCTCATGCTAGTTCAGGAAGAGTATCTGCAGCCACATCTGTATCAGAGTCATCTCAAGTTCCTGTTAGGAAAAATGTTGTTGCGTCAAATTTGAATTCTGCTTCCCCGCCATTTTATCCTTCTGGTTCTTCAAATAAAGAAACAAACCCGACTCAGAAAAAAGATGCTCAAACTGGATCACTTAATCGGGGCCCACGCCCTCCTGTGGGGGTGGAGAATTATCCCGTTTCTCAGTCTAACAATTTACGGGGAAGAAATGTTTCTGTTTCTTTAGGTATGGACAAGCTTTATATCGATGATTCAATCTCTTCCCATGGTGGGAAGCCCCTAAACAACTTGCAGACAAGGGCTGAGGGCAGAGGACCAACTCCATTTGGGCAAGTGGCTTATCAACCTGTGCAACCTCATAACCAAGTAAATAGGGCTCCAAACCTCCAATCTTCTGGTCAGCAGTTTGTGGCTCGATCTGCTAGCGGATCTTCCCCGCCAAAAACATCGGGTCCCACGCATGGAATTGAATCTATAGACCTGGAATCTTCCACAGAATCTAATGATTCTAAAACGGCATTGGTTGGAAAAGGAAAAGGCAGTATTTCGAGCAGTGGAATGAGCTCGTTTTCTTATGGGGGCATTGGTGGTAATCATGCTGATCAAAATTTCCCTGGAGCTCCAACGTTTTTGCCAGGTGAAGGACTAATTTGATATTGACACACACACACATATAATTTCATTAGTTTCTCGGAACTTACAATGTGGTCTGTCTCTAAGCTGTTTGTTTATTTATTTATTTTGGATTGGAATGTAGTAATGCAATTTGCCGGCCAGCATCCTGGTGGTCTTGGAGTTCCTGCTGTTGGGATGGCATTCCCTGGGTATGTTGCTCAGCCCAATGGGATGGGAAATTCAGAGATGACATGGTATCAAAAACTTGTCATTCTTATGTGTATTTTTTTCTCCTTAAATTCGTACATCTGTCTATACTTGTGTGTGTTTGGCTGTTTTTATGCTAACCCCTAACATCATTGATCCTAGGCTACCTGTTTTGGCTGGTGCTGCTGGAGCTTTGGGAGCTGCTGGACTTGGGGCATCTTATCCATACATCACAATGGATGGTGCTTATCATGCTCGCCCATCTGGCCAGCCATCTTCATTACCTCTTACAAGGTGCAGGAGTGTTTTGGCAGAAGGATCTTCACTTAATTTTACGGCATTTCATTGACTTAGTTTTTTTTTGGGTTTGGTTCCGTTTTTTAGCAGCAAAGACAGCAATATGAATAAACCTGATAGTGAAGTGAAGCCTTCTCAGAAACCTGGTATGACATGATGCTTGTTTCTTAAACATAATATGATATCTGCTTAAATTTGTAAAAAAGCAATCAGTTGAATTATTTATTTATTATCTTTTTTGTAGAGCTTGCAAGTGATGAGTTGAGGCAACGACAAAATAAAGCTCGCAGGTAAGTTGAACTTTTATCATCATTTTGGATTTGGACATTGTTTGTAATTTTGTTCAGAAATGATTGATTTTGACTGTTTTGGATTTCCGTGCAGATACACTGAAATGAAGTTTGACAAGTGAAGTATTAAATAGGTCAAAAACCTATTGATATTAGCTGCTAAAGATCACTTTTCAACTGAATTCCTGATGAATTCCTTGTTTTGAAATTCTGAGTGGTACTTGTGGTGCTGCAGGCCTTAGGCCCTCTGTGATCTCCACTGACCACTTTGGGCAGCTGCAGTATCCCCAATTGTTTAAGGTAATTAATTGCCTTTTATTTCATTTATTTTTTTTCATTTCCCGTGAAACAACTTACATGGATTTCTTGAACTACAATGAGTGTACAAGATGCGTGCAGTGAGTATCTTTATTATTTGTATCAAGCTGAAATCTGGTGGATTAAGAGTATATATCCTCTTTAGATAGTTGTTCTCAATAATGTACATCTACGTGTCTGCAAACTGTTCGAAAAAATGAATCAGTTTTACTTCTGCAATCTAGTGTTTGTCATTTGACTACATCTTGGAATAAAGGGAACTATAAAGTTAATGTTTCTGTGTGCACTCAGGTATGTGTTTGAAACGCCTGCTCTTGCTGCTTCCTCGTAATAAAAGAATGCAGTCTGACAGGTGGCAGGACTTTTTTTGGATGCGAGGTATAAAAAACAGAAACTTTGACATATCGATTTTAATATTTTTAGTTCTCGGCGACGTGATTGTAATGGTGACATATTTCTTTCGGATTTCAGGTTTATTGTGGATTGTTTCTTTTCTTTTTCTTTTGTGAAAGTTTTTGGCAGGCCCTCTTATTAAAACATATTTGGGAGAATAGTAAAAGAACAAGAGATATCGAGCAGTAGCTTTGTGTCAAGTGTAGTTAAACTTTTGTCGTAGCTTTAATGGTGTTTGCCTCCTGTATTTGATTTACCGTTTTTAAGGATTGTCTTGTGTTTGGGGGGTTGAATCGTCTTCTATTTTGCAGAGTGTTTGGAGACTTTTTTATATCTTGTTTATGACTTGAGCCAATGGTAATTGTGCTTCTTCTTCCCCACCCTGGATTTGCAATAAATGGTAATGCTCTGTTTCTTAGTAACATTAACCATGGAAGATTTGCAGCCTCTGCTATGTTGCTCAAAATGACTAAATGTGAACGTCGTCCCGGTTTACTTTTTTCTTTTTACATTTTTGGTCCCTTTGGTTTGGTTAAACTTACATTTATGCCGGTTACTTATTGCTTTCGTCTCTCGGTCACTATTATATATTTGAACATATACCCCCTCCTATGTCTACCATATATGGAACTGATGGCATCTCTTTTTCTACATCTTTCAACCTTTTTCTTTGATTTATTTAATTTTACACAAAAAAACAGCGTTTTTTGCTTGATATTCTTTGTTTTTCAGCAAGTTTCTTTCAAAAACGGGCAACAAAATAAATTTATGTTCATGGGTTCGTTTTCGGAAATGATTTAAGAGTTGTGGTTGACATCAAACATGGGTCTGTTTCAAGCGTTTTTTATGTCAAAAAAGATTTTGAAGCCATTATGGGGACTTCCAACAAGTTGGCTCTTTGAAGTAACCGACACAGAATCGTAACACAATCGCAAAATTTTAGTTAGTAGGAAAACCTCTTGGTTAATCAGTTGGTTTTGTCGCTTTTATTCATTTATTTGCCTTTTAAAATCAGTGGAAGTGTCGACGCGAGGTTGAGGGATGACGTGACGGTAGAAACGTGGTATCATGATACGAATGGACATGATTATATTTCTTGTGTAAAAATTATATTGCATTTCTATTTATCCATAGTAATTGTGTTTCTTATTGCATTTTGAGTTACGAAGTTTTGCATTTTTGTTAATTCTGGTTAATATTTTGATTTACATTTCGGTTGTATCGATGCATTTTGATCTACAGTCTACTTGTGAGATGAATCTATATTTTTGTAAACACATGCGTTTTCAAAACAAAATATCAGAAATATGTCAAGACTAGTCTTGTATTAAAGAGGACTGAAAAATTAATTCACTAGTGTAATTTTTTGCAAAAAAAACCTAAACATAATCAAGAATTTAGTTAATTAAAGTTAATTGTTTTTTTTTTAAGAAAAAAAAGTTTGGCAGTTTGAATGAAGAGGGAGGTGTGAGTTTTTTTTTTTTTAAGACAGAGATTTTTACCCTTGTTCATAATGACACGTGTCACTGTCAGTAGCGTTTTATAGGTTTTATATATAAGTATGGTTCTGTACAGAACCTCACCATATATCGACACATGATGTTTCTTTGAAAGCAAAGACAAGTTTGTTATGAGTTGCTAAAGGGAGTTATTTTATGCATAACACAATTTAGTCATACTTAACAAAAGACATTTATACTCTTACTTACTCATCCGTATATTTAAGACATGAAAGTCCAAAAACAAGTTATTGTTACGTATAGCTAAAAAATGTTATCTAATAAATAAGTATTTTGGGTGAATTCGATATGGTTCTGTTAGCCTAACATTTTATTTTCTCGTTAAAACATCGTTATGTAGGTAGTAGTAGCAAAAGTAGTTGAAACCGAAGACTAAACTTTTATTTAAGTGCTTAGCCTTAAAACAAACACTTTTATTTACGTGAGGATTTGAGAGAGTAATTATAGTTACAAAATATATAAAAACTAGTAGGAAATGGATTTTAAGCTTTTATTTATGTAAAGATTTGAGATATATCATAAAGTTTTTGTAGTTGAATAATAATAATAATAAATAAATAAAATTAAAAACTCACATAAAGTAGCTTCTTTTTTGGAGTTTTTTTTTTCAATAAGCCCTGAATAATTTTGTTAATCACATAAAACTTTTCTTTCGATGGAAGTTTGAATTGTTAAAAACAAAAGCATTTAGCCGGAGAAAGTTTTCTAGTATTTTTTCAAGTGATGGAGTTTTCATTTTTTTTAAAAAGTAGAAATCGTGTATAGATGAAATGACGTTTTCATTTTCTAAGAAAAGTGAATTGGATATTTAGATGGAAGGGTGAATTTTTTTATTTTTTTAAAATTTTTATATTATTAGAAATGAGTATAAATTAACGATTTTTTCAGTTCTCAGTTTTTTTGGAAAACTTTTCTAAAAAACTAAGGGAATTTTCTAGAAGTGAACGGAAAACGTGCACGAAACAAATGATGATCAACCAAACGTCAGGTTTGAATCGAAATTGCATGATGTGATTCGTTATTTGATTCGCATTACACTTAAAATATGGTTTATGTTTTGACCTAAATTTTTACGGGTAAACATCGTAATGGATTCCGTCTTATAACACTTATTTTATTCAACGTGGCATCATTTTATATAAAATTTATTACATAGATTAAATTTATCTTTCTACACTAGTCCCCAACATTATGTATGCAATTCAAGGATGGTAAGAGATGTACCCTTAACCATAGGCTTTTAATGCTTCCTCATGTCTAGTGTTTGAGTGAACCATTGGGGTCTGTTTGGATAGACGAAAAAGAATGATGAATAAATGGAATGGACAAAAGAATATATTAGAGGAGGTAATGGAATAAGTCATTACCATTCATCGGCATGTTTGGTTGCTTTGTCGGAATGAAATGAATCATTACTATATGATGTTTGACAGAGATAAACAGACATAGGAATGAAATAAACTAAATTTTAATTAAAAATTTTTAAAAAAATTATTAAACTGTAACAATTCATTTCAATCCCTGAAACAGGGTCAAACACACATGCTCCAAGGAATGCAAAATCCTTAAAATATAGGGAATCACATTCCGTACGTAATGACTCATTCCATTCTTACATGACTAACAAACATTTTCTAACAAGGAAAATGAATGATGATTTTCTTTCCCTTCCTCATTCCACCATAACAAACACAACCTTGTTATCATCACATTCTTTGGTATCTTTCATTAGACGTTATCCACATATATCAATCATTATATTATTTGGTTGTCATCACCGCCAATGATCATCATATGTTCAACTTTATGTTATTTTTTCTCTAATAACATATAACATATGAGAGGTGATTTGTACACAACAAAATTGATCATTCACAACAAAATTATGAATCATCAACTTGTACCATGTGCAATAAATTTTTGTACCTTGTTATGTATGGTTAAAAATTGTTGTGTACGGATCGGCTCCCATAACATATGTATTGATATTTTTTAAAGCAAATTATGTTTTTGTTAATTGATTTGATTGTGACATATAGAGCGACTCTAATTCTAGTATACATTGTTTTTTTTAGATTGTAATAGTGAAATCAAAAGAGAAAATCATCGATTTATAACCTTCATTTGACTCAAAGGCCCAATAACTGATGCTATCTGATCCACATTTTTATTAAGTTAAGATTTACACACTGATTTGAGTTAATACTCGTGCAATAAAACATACCTTATATGGGCTATAGGCCTATATTTCACCCAAAAATTTATTCAGATGTGATTTATACACAATATTAGTATATTTATATGTTTAAAGATATTATGGTTTAAATGAACACATTTTTTTTATTGTGTATGACAAATAATATTGTGAATAAATTATTTCCTAGGAGAACGATTCTTTAAAAAAAATCTTAGAGGAAATATTATAAACAAGAGAAGTGATATATACATACATACATATATATATAATGTCTCGGATTTATTTTTAATAAAGTAAGAGAGCATTCATATTATTTACACAAAAATTAAGACGAGACCGGCACTCAAACTATACGTCATTAAGTACATTACCGGAAATATAAAGATATCGCTTAAGTTTGAATACTATGTAACATAAGCATCAAAACTGTTTTGGAAACATTATTGCGGAAAGTATCTTTTGTTCACGAGCTGTCTTCAATGTGCCGGAGCTTTCCCACGGTCTAGCCTTGAAAAGATTAAAACAATAATGGTAAGCATAAAGCTTAGCGCGCGCACTTATTTGCACACCACTCTAAGCATGTACAAGTCACTACACTCAA
Organism: Drosophyllum lusitanicum; assembly: GCA_032274825.1. Classification (NCBI taxonomy): domain Eukaryota; kingdom Viridiplantae; phylum Streptophyta; class Magnoliopsida; order Caryophyllales; family Drosophyllaceae; genus Drosophyllum; species Drosophyllum lusitanicum. Next base: position 11,651 of record JAUEJL010089491.1, read on the forward strand.
CAATTCATAACAATGCATTTTACATCATAAAGCACCTCATAATACTGAAACAATCCACATAATACTGAAACAATCAATTCATAGGATTCACATCATAGGATTCACATCAATCAATTCACATAATACTGAAACAATGCACTGGTGACAGTTTCACTCTTGGGTCACAGTTGACTACCCAAGTCACCTCAGACATTTTACGTATTTTCTATGCTTAAGTTGTGTTTTCACTCCGTTTACACAACATTCACTTCACATAATCCTAACACATTCAATTCACTTTCACGTAGTCATAACAAACAAATTTCACACTAACATAATGAACAAGTTAGTGTAACTCACCTGATAGCAGCAGAGTCAGATAATCAACGATAATAGTAAGAATATCCTGAAGTTACGAGATTACCGACAATAACCTACAAGTAAGGTTTTGTAACTGTAAGTTTGTGGGGTTCCAACTCAAAACCAATTGGTTACGAGAGGAGTAGCCCGGGACCCTTATTAAGCAGATTACAAAGTCACTTTACGTCCGATGTGGGACATTACTCAACACGCCCTCTCACGTGTGGCGTTCTTTTTTTTTTCGCCCAACACGTGGATATTTATGAGTTACGTGGAGTCCGTGTGGCCTTTGACCAACCACGGGTGAACCTTGCTCTGATACCATGTAAGTTTGTGAGGTTCCAACTCAAAACCAATTGGTTATGAGAGGAGTAACCCAGGACCCTTATTAAGTAGATTACAAAGTCACTTTCCGTCCGATGTGGGACATTACTCAACATTTGACAATCATAACTAACTGTCACGTCAGATTTTTCAGTTTATGATTATCTTATGACTGAACAGTGTAGTCATTATTGACTTTCACATCACCATCATTATCATTATAGGACTCACATAATATTAATTTAAATGAATCTGATTGGCTGAAAAAATTTAAAAAAAATAGACGATAGAACAAGGAGCTCGTCACCCAAATATCAAGGTGCCGGATGACGAGCCAAACCACGAGCCACCGCCCACCCCTAATGGAAAATGACAAGTTGAGAAGGAAGATGGGGGGTGTATGATGAGCTTAACGAGTAAAAAAACCTATTCATTACAATTGGTCTTGGTCATACTTTGAAATTACAATCATGAGAACATTTTTTTTTGAACAGCTTCGTCTCAGCGGTAGTGGCACAGGATCAAAACACGGTTGATCTTATCAGGGCCCCGGTTTCGAACCACTCCAACTACAATCATGAGAACATGTAATATATTATACATGTAGAGTTGTGTTCAATAAAGTCAATTTAAAAAACATAGTCTTAAAATTTTAATATTCAATAACAGGTGATTCAGTATACAATCACATATGATGTGTAAAAGCATCACATGTGAATTATGAAAAATTACGAAAATGTCAATCCGCCAAAAATTTTAAAATTTAATCTTGACCATTGATGTCATTGATACAAAGGCTAAAATTAGTCTCTTATAACTGTGAATTAATTATGGACTATATTAAACATTATTCTATACATGTACTAGATAACGCTATTTATAAGCCTTTTGATTTTAAGTAATGTATTTTGTTTCATCTATTATAAATAAAAAAAAGATAATTCAAATATCCGTTTAAACAACTTCTAAACGTTACTTTTATGACAACTCGTACTGATATTAGCAGAATATACATTTTCATATTTTGGTATATAAAAATCAGTTTTATGTAGGAACTGGTGTGGTGTATAAGACAAAAACATTTAAATTGGATTCCGTGACCTCTTTAGTAGGTTAAAAATAAAAATAATAATTTTAATTACATGTGATTATTTTGACCACTAGCTTGTTACATTATCTTTGAAATGGAAATTAAAAAAAAAGTAAGAAATATGAAGGAGCTAGAAATGTGAAAATAATAAATAAAAAAAATAGAAATTAGAATAGAACATAATAGTTTAATGGGGCAAAGGGTTAGATGAGTCACATCTTTCTTGCTTTGTTGGAGGCAGGAGAGATCACTAGAATATATTCATTCTTTCAACTATGAATAAATATCATGAGAATAATTAATATTTGTATGGTTTTAGTTTTACTTTATATACTGGGACTTTTTTCCATCAATATTATGTATCACACACTAACACACACAACTTCGTTAAGTCGTAGGTTTTGAAAGTCTGATGTTGAACTTATGTGGAAGTTAAGTTGTCGTGGTTGGAACATGTTTTTAGGATATGTTGTTAGTTTCAATCCTTAGGTTTCGAGTTGCTCCAACAATAAGAGGACAGGCTTGGGCTATTTGTTAGGGGTGTTTAAAAATATCCGTATCCGATCCGAAACCCGAATACCCGAAAAATCCAATCCGAAAATATCCGAAAATTCGGATATCCGAAATTTCGGATACCCGGAATTCGGATATCCGAATTTTCGGATTCGGATAGCGTTTTCCTAAATTTTCGGATATTCGGATATCCGAAATATCCGAAATTTATATTTTTTTTAATTCATTATTATTTAATATAACAAATATACAATATAATAATTTAAAAAAAATCTAGACCCTAATGTTCTGCACTTCTGTATATCTTCGCCACCTCCATTCTTGATTTCTTTCCCATTTTCCATTTTTCATCTACCATCTCCCGACTCCCGTTCTCCTTTCTTCCTTCGAGGCGTCGACGACTACCCTTCTTCTCCACCATTCGACGGCGAGTCGGCGACTCGACTCCTCCTCTAGTGGCCGACGGCGGATGCGTCTTTTT
>JAUEJL010089502.1:0-14394 GCA_032274825.1 Drosophyllum lusitanicum
TTTAGACGATATTTTCTTTAGTTTTTTTACTTTATATAGATATATATATATATATATATATATATATATATATATATATATTTGAAAATTTTAAAAACCGGGTTGACCCGCGGGTTGAACATGTTAACCTATGATCCGGTGAGGAGACCGGGTCAACTAAAAATCTGGTTTTTAAAACATTGCTTTAAAGATTTTGGCCAGGTTTTTTATTTCTTTGATAAATTGAAATTATACCTTAATCCTTAAGAAGACTTGCTTAAGTTAATAAAATGTAATTTTTGAATTAAGTGTAAGTAGTTTGAAGTCTTAAAATTTTATTTTATTACTGAAAACTATTTAATTTAAATAATTATTAAATTATGAGATAGTTTTGTTAAGATCTAATATAACTCATCAAACATCAATCATTTTTAATTTTCTTGTATTTAGAGTAGCTTACTTTTCACTCATTGTAGGTTGTAGAACCCACATACACCAATTAATTACATGACAATGAGATATAATAAATGCATATATAGTGTTTTAATTAATTTTAAGTAAATTAATTTTACATACTTCAAATTAATTTTAAATATTTTCTAGTAAGAATAAAATGAATAGAATAAACAATAATAATAATAATAATAATAATAATACGTAATTTTATAAGTTTTTAGTAAAATTCCGCTGCTTTAAAAAAGTAATTTTATAAATATTGCAATTTTTGTAACATATGACAATTATTAATTTCATTAAATAAATATGTGAGATACAAAGATAGTATTTTTCACCTTAGATCTAGGCCGTCTATCCGCGTTAACCTTTCGTACTTGATATCTGATCTTTTTAGAAAAAAGACGCGTACGTTTTTTCTCCTTGTAACGCATCACACTGGCTTCTCTTAACCCTCCGTTTTCTGAGAATAAGTCTATTTGGGCCAATCTAGCCTATCGATAGAAACAACATAACAATGTTAATTTAAAATCAATAATGAAAATATGATAAATAAAATATTAATGTTGACAAAATAAGTCTCCATATAAATATTAACATATTATAACAATGTTAATTGGTTTCATTTGTTTTCTTATTTAAGACCAATTATATATTAAACATGTCAACTTTGACCTAATCTATTTAATTCTACTTCATGTTTCCAAACAAGTTTAGTTAAAAAGTTTAAACAAAATAAAATATTATGTAATTTTAATTAAATGTTATTAGAAAAATAAATTATGATTTTATGTATATAAATAAATATTATTATTTTTATTATTAATTAGTGGAATTGAAAAAAATAGAGTAACATATTTAGAACATAACACTTACATGAATGTCATCTCCGGCAGACTCCGACCCGGAAATTTCCTCCGGCAACGGCGACCCTTTATCCGACCAGGCATTCAAAACGTCGTCGTAATTCAGTTTCAACAACAACTTAGACCCGATTTCATGACCCGAATTCACCTCACCATGATTCAAAATCCCCTGTCCCAATTCCGATTCAAAATCCCTCTTCATCAATTCTTCTACTTTCTTTTTCTTCTTTTCCACCGGAGATTTTTTAACCTTCACCGGCGTCAACGCCGGTACAACCACCGGTGGAGAAACATTCACCACATTCACCGACGGAATATTCCACCATTGCCCATCATCACCATTCTTCAATGCCCTGACTCCATTCCTCATTCCGAAACAAAAATTGAACTCCAAATTCCCACCAAATCCTAACCCCATTGGATACCCATAACAAGTTTTTGAATTTAAACATGAATTATCAATTGATTGATAGTTTCCGATTGTTGAATTCGATCCCCCCATGATACTATCAATCCCCTGTTCAATTTCCTCATCAAGAATTGACTCTGTATCGAAATCATCTTCAAATTCATTACATAATTCCATGGAATTCGAGCTGGAATTACAATTCCGGTGTTCGAATTCCCCTGGATTCCGAATAGTTGCTACTTTTGACACAAATAATGAACTGGGTTTATCCATAATTGGCTGATGTAGGAGGAAACCCGAGTTTTCGATAGCCGGAAACTGTAAAAGTAACTCTGGTGGCTCATGAAATGAATTGCTATTTTGTCTACTGAATTTGGAAAGATTGTTGTTCTTTTGTGTAAGGTTTTTTGTTGAGAAAACTTTGGGACAAGCTATGGATAGAAGAACAGCTGCTTCATTGTAAGTTTGATTGGGTCTTTTTCGTGGGGTTCGAGGTTTTCGATTCGAGATTGCTATTGGACTATTGCTTGATTCAGAGAGAGTTGAAGATGGAGAAGATGAATGAGAGGTTCTACTAGAAGTTGTTGATGAGCATTTCACAATATTTTCAATATCAAATACATAAGCTCTTCCTGTTCCACCACTTAAACAAGACATTTTGAGACTTAAAAAAGCTCAATTAACCCCCAAATTCATGAAATATGATAGGAGGAGGCAAAAAAGGTTGGAACTTTATGTTTCAAGATTAAAAAACCCAACTCAAGGGATTAAAGAAATTGTTGAAAAATAGTGGGAAAGAAATTGAACTGAATGGAAAAAGAAAGAACAAAATGAGAAAAACCCTATACCCTTAAAGGTAATTACTTTTGTATAAGCAAAAGTTGGATTCTTCTTAAAATAAGAACAGGGTTTAAAATAAGTATAGTGGAATAGAATAAGAAGGCCCCAGAAACGCTTTTTTAAGACCAACAAAATTCATCAAAAATCAACATTGAAATTATAAAAGACAGAGAGAGTTTGCTCAATTGAGAAAGTGGAAGTGTAGAACACAAAAACAGAGGTATATATATTTATAGCATGTGTGTTCTATTTGAAGAGATTGAATGAACAAATCCCAAGATTTCAACTTATCATGAGTTGGGTTTACAAGAAAATATCCAATTGAGATTAAATAAGAACAAAACTGCACCCACAAACAGCTAGAGAGAGAAAGAAAGAGAGAGAGAGATATTATGAAGTCACGGGGGTGGAGATAGAGATAAAAAGGGTATATAAGAAATCTGTTGTTTAGTTCTGTAAAATGGCAGGAGATCCACCTCTCTTTTTCTCTCTGTAATTTGAATAAAAACTCTCTCCTCATCTTCTAAATCGTTCTCTCTCTACATGTATGAGTTAGGCTATGAGTGAGTTTGGCTGAAATAGCTGGAAGCTTGGTAGCAGGAAGCTGGTAGCTGGAGCTGAAAGCTGTTTATTTTAGTTATATATGTGTTCGGTAAATTAGCTGGTAGCTGGAGCTTAATAGTGTAAAATGGCATAAAAGGACAAATTATAAAAATTGGAGGAATTATAAAACAATTAAAGAGGTATTTAGGTAATTTGGTACATAAAAAGCTTCATGTCAGTTTTAAAAGCTACTTCAAGAAACTTTTTACTTCAGAGTTTTTTTGTTTAAAAAAAACTTCCACCTTTTTCATCCGAACATGACTTGTAGCTTTTTCTTTTAAATTAAAAAGCTACCAGATCCAATAAGCTCTAAAAAGCTCCATACCGAACATACCCTACATATCTTCAAGTAACTAGATTGGGGCTAGTAATTCAGGTTGACTGATTGTGTTTAGGGTGATTTAACATAGAATTACTGTTTACTTGAAAGTGTATAAATAATGAAAATATAATACGTATTTTATATTATATTAATAATTATTAAAGTACAAAGTATAAAGGAAACCTTAATAGACCTAACCAATCTATATTTTGACCGAACCATAATTAGCTTAACTTTAATCTAATCATATCTTTAATAGAAAGAGGTAATGGGTCATTAGCTACTACAATAGAGGAAAGAATGTCATTACCTGCTAACGAAAGAAAAACTATGAGGACAATAACAATGATTGTTTAACGGTAATCAAACCAATGTTTTAAAACCCGAGTTGACCCGGCCGGTCCGACCGGTTGACCCGTGAACCGGTGAGGAAACCGGGTCAAATGTACACCGGGTTTTTTGTCATTTCTAGCCAGCATTGACCAGCCCGGGTTTATGATTACCCAACATTACTATTCATGTTCTTTTTTATGTTACTGAGTCTGAACTAAAGTGTTCAAAAATTACAAGTGTAAGAAACTAATTTATAAAATGATTAAGAAAACATCTTTAAAATGATTTAGAATTGATGAGGGAGAATGAATACATTAGAAGAGACAAAAGAGAGAGGCTCAAAGTATTTCTCTCTAGAAGGGGACCATTCTGTGCCTGGCTCTTGGCTTATGAGCATCTATCTTTTACATCTATATGTTTATTTCTTTACATTCACTAAACTACTAAAGTACTCCCTTTTGGAAAATAAAATAGAAACTTTAGTAAAAGTACTCCAGGTCAAACAAAAATTAACTAGTTTTATTGTTTATTAACAATTCTTTTTCTGTTTATAGAAGTTGTATGTTAATTACAAGGAAACATTAGTTGTGTTATTAACAAGATGTAACTTATATAGTATTGTATTCAAATATCGCTCAAATGATAGATATTAACATAAGGTAAAATTGCCGAGAAAGGTAACTTAAATATCGAAAATTGGTAATAAAGGTAACGTTTAATTTTTTTGGCCAAGAAAGAATTATAAATTTCAATTTGTAACAAAAAAGAGTATAATGACCTTTTAGACCTAACAAAAAAAGGATTATAAATTTTAATTTTTAACAACAAAAGTTATAAATTTCACACATTATACCCTTTTTTGTTACAAATTGAAATTTATAATCTTTTCTCGGCCAAAAAAATTGGACGTTACTTTTATTGACAAATTTCAATATTAATTCACTGTTTAATGATTTAAGTGATTTGTAAATATAAAAACATTAAGGTTAAATACCCAAATAATCAACATGCTTCAAGGGTTAATACAATGCAATCAACATTGTTATAACTTACCCAATATGAATATGATGATGTACTTGATGATTGTTTAAGCAATCTTAAATTTTATGTAATTTTAAGTTTGCAAAAAGCTTACAAAAAATACAAGTACACAAAAAATATCAAACCAAAAAAACATGGCTATTGTAGATATTTTTACATAAACAAAAAATGGGATGACACTTGGCAATGATTTATCCATTTAAAATTTTGTCTCACTTTGGTGGAATCAAAAGTAAAATCAAAGTGACATTGTTCTTCCATAACTTTTTTGGCTAAAGATCAAAGTAACATCAAAGGGGATTGTAGCAAGAGAGTGTGGTATCTAATCCTAATCATGGGCATATGCAAAGATGATAAAAAGAGTGATATCCCCTATGGATAGTTTCTCTACTGTCACCCATACCTATCTACAAGGCTTTAGTGGTCTGCTAATTAAATATTTTAAGTAGTTCAATAGAATAATTCATTAATGTTTAAAGATAAAAAATGATAAAGTGTTATTGCATTATATTTTGTATTATATCCTGTTAATGTTACACATTATGGTATTTGAAGTAAATTTTTTGATGTATGATTCATAATTGTGTTGAATATATTGACCAAGATCCACTTTATAGGAATAAAACAAACAAATATTTGAAATCGACTTCGAGAATAGTTAAAATCAGCTCGAGCTTGAGCTACTCGAATAGGCTATCAAGTCGAGCTTGAGTAATAAAATACTCGACTTGTAAATATTGCATTTTATGGAGTTTGTGTCATTCTACATTTCTACACTTCTTTGTATTTATATGTATATAATCATCATAAATTTTACTCTACCCGGTTGGCATATCGAACTCAAGTTCGAGCTTGAAAATAAAAACTAAATCGAGCTTGGGTTGAGTTTCAAGCTTCAAGTTTTCTAATCAATACGAGTACAACCTTGAAATGTGTCAACTCGACTTGACTCGATTACATTCATAATTATAGTTCTTACATGTGTTTGTAATGTAGCAAAAAGGTCAAGCTTTTAACAACAAACTAGAGCTCGAGCTTATTAGAGACGAGGTCCTATCAAGTTTGAACATAAAAATGTACGTGTTTGAAATATATAACAAGATATTATTCTAAATAGGTATTACCTAGCACACTATAAAAATTTAGGGGCTATTTGTTAAAACAGAGTGATTAAGCACGAAATAATTCTGTGGTCTGAATAATTCAAAAGGTTCTGAATGAATCTGCATCTGAATGTAACATGTTGTTTAATAAAGGTTCTGAATGATGCAAATTATCATTTTAACCTTAATAGCAATATATTATATTATAAGATATGATTATTTAACAAGACAACGTGTAAAAGAATGAGTATTATGGTAAAATACTTTGTGCTTGATGACTCAGAATGCACTGAATGATTCAGCAGCATTATGCTGAATCATTCAACACAGTCTTTATTTAGATGTAGCAATTAAAACACTGAATGTTGAATGATTCAACATTCAGCGCTGAATGGTTCTATTAAGTAGCAAACAAACAGCCCCTTAAAAGTTTTCTTAATAATAATTTTATGTATCTTTGATTAGATAATTGTAAAGGACCCAAATTTTCTTCATTATCGTAATTAAAATTTTGCTCCATTCCTTTAGTGCACGGGAATGTTATTTACTTTGAGTTATTTGAAAAAGTATTTCTTGAATTTGGTGAACAATTTGTAGTTCATAGTGGAGGGCCGAATCATAACGTCATGGTTTAAATAAAAAGTGTAATTATTGTGAAACTCTAAAATACATAATAACAAAACAAATTAGGCGTTACACTTCCAGAGTCCAAACTGTTACGGTTTTACTTATATTTTTCAACACTCTCCCTCATACTCATACACTACAACCTTCGCCGTCTTACTTAAAGCCATTGTTGGATCCTTCACACTGCAATAAGTATTTTGAGCCCTTTTGGCATTGTTGTTTCCACATTTTGGTTGCATTGAAAGTTTGGTGATGTTGATTGCATTAAAACTTTGATGAATATCAAAATATGACCAAAAAACAAATATTTATAACTATTTAGACCTTTTATAGAAACAAGCAGTCATTTATGAATAAGAGTCGGATATTAGAATCACCTTTTAATTTTTAGACATGATATTCAAATTCAAATATAAACTTATTAAAATAACAATGCCTAACGTTTCCCTACTGACCATTGATGTATGTTGTCTTCAAATCAAGAGGTGGGTTATATTTTAAAGAGTTAATTGGTCAAATGATCCATTGGCTTAGCATTTATGCTAATTTAGTACTTTAACTTCAAAAGTAGTGAAGACTGTCTTTTATGAACAATTTTTGAGCGAGTTTGATCCTTTCTAACGTTGGCCATTAGTCAACTCTGTTAAATTAAGGGTAGTGTGGCCTTTTTTCCAGCTTTTCTAACTTTTTATTAATAAAATTACGGAAATAATATATAATCTTTTTTAAATAAATAAATAAATAGATACTCCTCTCTATACATACATACATACACACACACACACTCTCCCTCTCTCTCTCTCACTCTTTCTCTCTCCCTCTCTCTATCACTCTCCCTCTCTCGGCTTACTCCTCTCCCTCTCATTCTAGAATCGTCGCCTCCACCACCATCCATCGCCGGCCATCGCCATCGCCACCACCTACCACCACCACAATCCCTGCTTTCTCTCATCTCTCTCTCTCCCTCTCCAAAGACAACCGCTCCACCATTGCACTTTAATCACTACCCTATAACCGCAGCCGCCACCACCGTCCTTAGATCTGAGCATGGAAGAATTGAAGTTGCTAAGCTGTTCATACTATTCACATTCATCTTCGATTTAAGTTATCGGTTTAAGGGTTTTTTTTAGATTTGAATTGTGTTGATTGTTTTTTCAGATTTAGGACTTCTACTTGAGGGTTTTTCTAGATTGATTTTTAGATTTCGTTGATTGTTCTTCAAAGATTTTCGTTTTAAACTGTGCTGGGTATGTGTGTATGGATTTGTGAATGAATGTGTCAGTATAAGTGTGTGTGTTTGTTTGAGTGTGTGTGTGTTTGTTTGAGTGTGTGTGTGTGTGTTCCAATCAAGAAAACCCCCATAACAACATAAATAGATAGAACACCCACATGATTCTCTTCTTTTTCTTCTTGTTCTTTAGATCTAAAAGAGTGTTTCTTCTACAGTCGTTTTTTAGAGATTTGTTGATGATGGGATGTAGTGGCAGTGGTGGCAATCCGGAGATTGTGACTGTGGTGGTGACCGGAAATAGAGGAGAGAGAGAGAAAGAGAGGTGATGGTGGTGTTGTAGTCTTAATGTGTAGAGAGAGAATTTGCGGACTTATGATTGTTAATTTTAAATTTGTAGTAAACATATAATAAATATTAATAAAATTTAATTTAATGAATAAATAATACAGATAAGGGTAAAATCGTCATTTTACCTTATATTAACAGAGTTGACTAATAGTCAAGGTTAGAAAGAACCAAACTCGCCACAAAATAGTTCATAAAGAACATTTTTCACCACTTTTAAAGTTAAATGACTAAATCGGCATAAATGTCTAAATTAAATGACCATTTGACCGTTAACTCTATTTTAAACTACCGGTCTCATGTATTCTCTTTCGTAAAGTTCTTCACTTTAGTTTTTCCTTTTTTAGAATTTTAGTCAACTTCATTTGTAAAAGATAGATGAAAAAGTAAGAAAACTAAGGGTTACTAGTAATTGTCATTGCTTAAAGCACAAAATACCACAACAAGAAGGTTAGGAATATGATGCAATTGGGTTAGAAATGACATGTAATACAATTTTAGGGATAGTTTGTTTTTCTTAAAAAATCTTAATACATCTTAATTTGATTCAATTAGAGGTTTAAGATATAAAGACCATTTGTTTCTTCCTTTTATTAAGATCTAAAAAACTTTTAAACCCCCTAACGAATTAGAAATAAACTTTTAACAAAATTGATGGTTAACGCTCCTAAACAATCATACTTCTTCCTTCGCCGTTTTACGCCAACATCCGCTTCTCCGCTCCTCCACATACATGACCTTCTTCTCTAGTACTATGTACGCTATCCTTCATCGTCCTCCTCACAGTCGCTACCGGAAATAACATCCTATCTCGCATCTCCTTTTTAAATATTTTGGTTTTAATTCACTATATTAATAAGGTTTAATATTTGTTGTTAAAATATTTTATTTTATAATTAGAAAAGTGTAAATTTCATTTAAAATGTAACAATTCAATATGAAAAATCATGCAACAGATAATTATATATATTTAAATGTTCTTAAAAACAAATAGCAAAATGTGAATGAATATTCGGATATCGATCAGAACCATCTCGTAATATTTAAATATGATATTCAGATTCAGACACTTGCAAAAACTAAAGTACAAAAGAAACCTTAGTGTTCAACGAATTAAAATAAATTTCCACAATAATCAAGTGGCATTTAATTTTCAACCTATGACGTTATAAAACACTTGATAACATGCATAGTCGTTCATAATGCTAGTGTACTTTGCTATTATTCAAGAATATTTGAATTATTATCGTTAATAATATATATCTAATTATTTCAATTTTCATCATTAAAATCAACGTCTCTTATCTAAGAGATAATTAGATAAAATCAATTAAATACTTATATACTAGAGTTGTGTAAAATAAAGTATATTTAAAAAATATAGTACTAAAATTTTAATATTCAATCACAAGTGATTCAGTATACAATCACATGTAATTTGTAAAGCATCATATGTGAATTACGAAAAATTACGAAAATGTCACTACACCCAAATTTTTAAAATTTAATCTGAACCATTGATGTCATTGATCCAAATGATAAAATTAGTCCTTTAGGACTATGAATTAATTATGGACTATATTGAACATCTTTCACTATTTTATTATAAGTTTAATTTTAACTTACAAGATATTAAACACAAAGTAAAATTTAATATTAAATAAGAAATTCTTTATTTAACAAAATACATAAAGATGTAAATAAACTAATGTAATTAAAATAGTAGAGCTGTGTTCAATAAAATCCATGTAAAAAACATAGTGATAAAATTTTAATATTCAATCACGAGTGATTTAGTATACAATCACATGTGGTTTGTAAAAACATCACATATGAATTACGAAAATATCATTTCGCCCAAAATTTTAAAATGTAATCTGGACCATTGATGTCATTAATTCAAAAACTAAAATTAGTATCTTAGCACTATGAATTAAATATGTACTATATTGAACATTATTCTATATTATAATATAATTATCACTTATTTATTCAAAATTCTATAGTTTTTATAAAATAGTTTATATGACATGGTCACTTCTTTGAATTGATTCCTTAAAAAGTGAAAAAATTAATAATAATAAAAACTTTAGGCCCTAGCTATAGTTTTTGGATTGGGTTGTATGTAGCACCATAATTGGCAAAATAAATTACTCTTATCTGGTGACGTGGCAAGCAGTGATTGGATAATGGAGATTTCTAGGGCTGATGTAGAATGTTGTTTATTGGTTAAAGAAGCCATCACGTGAACCAAAGAAAAGGGTTTCTTTTTTAGGGTTAAAAGAAGTCGAAGATGTGTGGCAGATCGATCTCATACGTTCCCTTATTTACATTCATTGGCTTCTTATTATATAATCCACAATCTCTTATTATTATTTTCTCTTATTTTTTATTTCATTTTAATATTTTATTAATTATTAAACTTTAATATATATAAGATGACATACATACCATCAACTATGTATATCCTTTTACAATAAATTTAACGATATTAATTTTATATAACAAAACTAGTTTATATACTTGTGTAAACACACCGGTTACTAATTAAAAAACGATGTTAATTTTGACTAAATAAAAGATAAATAATCTTTAACTATATTGATGAAGGTTGCAATTTTATTCATATTAAAAGATATTTTATTTATTTGGAGTGTTTTAATTTTAAAAATAAGTAAGTAATTGCAAATTATTTGATGTGAAGTTATTAATGTAAAGTCAAAATTGAGTTTAAAGTTTGAAAAAAATGAATGGTTAGGATTTATTATTAATTTAGTCTTTTATTAATATTACTTCAAAAAATAATTTATTTAATTTTGGATTTAATTTTTAAAAAAAAGTAATAATTTATGAATCTAATCTTCTAATATATTATCGTATGCATTAGTTTGACTTATAAAAAGTCAAAATTGATTTCTTAATTTTAAATAAATAGATGGTTAAGATTTTTTAATTAAAATTGATTTATTAAATGAATGGTTAGAATCGTATAATAAATTTTATCTCATTTAGTCTTTTATATATATTAGAAGATTGTTAGTACATAACAAACTTAATAATATATCAACTTATACTTGTGTTGTTTATTACTTGTAATCATTAAAGAATATACGTTAATAACCAGTATTATTGTTATCGTGTCTGCATCACTTTTTCATCATTAATACCTCATGGTAATAACTGATACGAAAATTATATATAGACTTCACTAATTAAATTAATAAAAATATTTTAAAACAAAGAAGAAAAAATTACATTTATGCTCTTTAACCATGGTAACAAGCTTGATCATAATGACCGGATAACGAACTCCCCGCAATAAGCTCACGAACATCACGAGCATAAAACAGGATGTTATAGCTAGACTCTATCACGAAGCTATTCAATGTGCTCTTATGTACCGATGACTTTTATTGTGTATAAATAAATTGAGAGGTTCTATATCTTCATACAAATTTTTTCCACTTAGCCTCTTACACATGAAATTAACACAAGTGTTAAAATCAATTGAGTGAGTGAGTAAAGAAAATTGATGGATTACATATGTCATTTTGTAGTAAGTATGAAGATGAAATAGTAGAAAGAAATCGAATTTTTGAAATAAATTTTCTAAATTTAAATTCTTCCCTTCTCTTTTGTTGATTTTGCTTTAGTAGTGTACGTTAGTGCGTAGAAATTTCTTGTTCAACTACATACTGAATTTGAGTTTAGAATTAGGTACTTGTCTAATGAATTTTAAATAGTAACGGGAATAAGCAATATTATATCATCGTTATAGATACGGTTTATATATATATTGAAGTGCAAACACACATAAACTAAATCTACTTAATTATCCACAATGCGACTTAAACCTAGAACCTTTTGGAGTGAGCACCACTCCACAGCACTGGATATCACTGGGCTACAAGCCCTTTAATAGGTTTTAATATATATGTTTTCATTTTTAGACAAAGTCTCTTTCCGTCTCTCCCTCCTTTCATGTTTTTTCGTCTTCTCTCTATGGCAACATCATAGAAGATCTTGCAAATCATATACAAGTTGATGAAACCTTTTTGTTTATTCATTAGTAGTATTCTGGATTTTCCTACTATATAGGTGAAATTTTAAACGAGAACTGTGAGGATTCATCTTGATCATTGATTAAGATAAATCAGTAACTCATATTTTTTGGCAACTCATTAATGAGTAATTAATGACTCATTAGTCATTAATGAGAACTGTGAGGATTCATCTTTTGATAATTGATTAAGATAAATCAGTGACTCATATTTTTTGGCAACTCATTAATGAGTAATTAATGACTCATTAGTCATTAATGAGTTTCATGGGCCTACAAGATTTGGGCTTGATCTATATGGACTAAATAATACACAAACCAGCCTAGACTATTTACATATGGATTACATAATGGTCTATTCTAATAAATAAAGATTACACAAGGCCTACAAACAATTATAAGTCTAACAATCTTCCCCTTTTGTAGCCTTGTGGAAGATCACCTGCCTCTCTGCCCTAGAAGCCCTTCCCATGACCTGTATGTTTTTCTTTCTTGAACCTTTTCCTCAAGGTAGTTAGCTGCTCTGGTTAACTTTACAAGAATGTTTTGTTCTTGGATGTGTCAATTCTTGAAGCAAGTTCTGCGATACTTTGAGATGCATATGTTGAGAGTACCGTCAGAATAAGCGTTTAGTTCGGAGAATCTCATGAAGGCTTTATCACCATTTCCTTTAGATATAATAATTCCTTCAGCACTTTCAAAGTCATCATCATAATCTTCAATGACTGCATACTTTCTTAATTGGCTTGACTTGGAGTGATGCTGGTTAGGCTTTAGTATATTTATCTTTTCAAGATCCGCCTTAGCACCAAGTTGTAAGTCATGAAGACGACCGAGAGTAAGTTTCCTTCTAATGAACTCCCTAATGATGGCCATGCCCCTTTGCTATTCTTTAGACTTTCCAACTTTGCACCCAAGTTCATCTTCTAGGTGAGTGATGTCATCCAGGCTCAGATGTCTCAATTCTACTTCATTGAAGCTAGACCTCTTCCCGTCAGCTCTGGTTATGTGGAAGTGAATCATTTGATAGTTGAGGAAGTTGCATAGGTATATTATATTGATTTTGACGATCGGATGTCTCGAAGCCACCTTTTCTTTTAGACAGACATGGAACATTGCAGCAAACTTGATTGCCCTTTCATTTTCATTAGAGTTCAGCATATAAATGTCATCCATCTCAGTTAACTGATCAGAGTAGATTTTCGGAATCCTTTCTTCAAGTTAGGGTTCAACAAATAACTCTGTCGGCCAACGAGGTTGGGGGTTTCTCAGGGGTTCTCTAGGCCTAATGTTTTCAATAGTTGGCCTTCCTGCTAAGATCCTTTTGTGAGTTGGTAATGGTTTTGGTCCTGTATGGTAAGGTTAAGGAATCTGCCACTCACATTCCTCTCTCTCTTTTCTCCTCTCAGCTTCTTGCTTTTCTTTGTCGACTAAGTTAGCAGGAGCAATGTTGAACTGTCCTTGAGTAGGTTGAAAAATCTCAAGTAGTTCTCTGTTGATTATAGTGAAAGCCTTTTGTAGACTGATTTTCTCTTCCTCCTCTTCCTCTTTGGTTACATGTCTTTTTCCTTTTGATTTTTCAATCGGGGCTATTGGTTCCTCTAGGATAACAGGTTCAAGTTTAGTAATGAAATCAGGTTCAGGTTCAGCTTGGAAATCAGGTCCTTCTTCGGTTACTTGTTCACCACCACCGCTACCACCATCACCACCAGCACCACTTCCACTTGTTTGGGATTCGGGTTCTGATGCAACAGTAAGTCTCAAGGTGGACAGTGATCCAACATACATTCTTCTCCTTTTCTCCCCCCATGAGGACTGGAATCATCACGGTCACCATGCTTCCTCTTGGCAGTTTCAGCTTATGTTTTGCAAGAGGTTTCCACAACTTCCAATTGTTGGATTATGCCCACTAACACACACGAGTTGGTATCATGGCTGATGAAGCAAGGGCCTATTGGGTCACACACCAAGTATTGATTCTGACATCACAGATGGTCAAAGGAGAGAAAAAACCAGAAACTGGTTCTGGGTGGCCAAGGCACACCCGTGCCTCTATGAGCTACGGCCCTGTCCTATGGCCAGGCACGAGCCCAAGTCAGGCATGACTTGGGCATGGCCTGTGGCTAGGTATGCTCGTGCCTCTTGGTGGCACGCCCGTGCCTTGTGCCCAATGGACAGGCAC
>JAUEJL010089513.1:0-14392 GCA_032274825.1 Drosophyllum lusitanicum
CACCTCAAAATCAGCACGAGCTCAGAGGTCTAATATTACTGAGTCTTTTGATTGCCTGAAAACACAGCAACAATCAATTCAGTCTCGAATATATATAAATATATTTATCCACATATATTTAATCATTCATCAAATAAACAACAAACAATAAACAAATGCAAGTCCAAAACACAAAGTGTCGGATTCTTGACTCTCGGATTTGGGAGTTCCGGATTTCTAGTCTCGGATTTCATCTTATCGGATTTAGGAAATCCGCCAATCACATGTATCGGATTTTACTTCATAGGATTTCTAGGTTCACTCGGATTTCACAATTGTTCCGGATTTACAAGTGTAGGATTTAGGGTATCGGTTTTCCTACATTCGGATTCAATCAATCGGATTCTAGGTTATCATATTCCAAGTATCGGATTTCATAGCTTTCGGATTACAATTCCCGGATTTGAAGTCATCGGATTTCAAGACTTCCGGTTTTCATATCTTTCGGATTCTGGGTTTTAGCGGATTTGGGTATTCGGTTTTTCAAACAATCGGATTTTTACATTCTATCGGTTTTCATCATCTTCTTCATTCAATCAAATCCGCCACCTTCATCACCATCATAACTCACAACCCAGAAGTTTATAAATTTGTCAAACATACCAAAAACATGTTTAAACATATTTAAACACATATTCATGCATCATATCACCTTATAAACATAAAAATCATAAGAACACACACAAAACCCACCAAATCATGTTTCTTCAAAACCGATTATTGTGTTCTTCCTAAATTCATGTTTATTCAACATCAATCCTACCAAACTAACATGTAAACATATCAAAATATAAATCTAACCTTTAACTTGAATTTGGAAATAAATCTATGAATTCCGATTCTTTCTTGTTCTTTCTTTTCTTCCTTCGGCAGAGAGCAAAACCAGCACACACACACAACACTTACTTTCACTTTTCTTAATTTTGGTAATTATGAATCAATTAACTAAACTTCTACACGTTTACATGCACTAAGCAGGAGGTGGCAATCCACCTTTTGTTTCCACGCACACACTTACACGTACACACTTACATGCATGCATACATTACATACAATAATCATACATGCATATAAATATTAACACATACTTTAACTAGTTAATTAAGCATTTAATCATATTAAAACAAATAAATACTTACCACAAACCCGCTAATCTCCTAGTCCAGGTTTACGGGTGTTACACTATTTTTTTTCTACTTTATCATCCTATTTAACATAAGTTGATACGAGAAATTCATCAATTCTTTTTTCTCACTTCCTTAATTAAAAACAGTTTTGGGACAGGACCAGTTCTGGACCTGATTGTTTCGGCTCGGTCCGGTTTTGATTTGTTAAAATCGTCGGATCGATCCAGTTCAAGACCGGTTTTAGGACCGGGGTTGGACCGCTTTGGATTGATCTACTGGACCGACGGGGGACTGGGATTTTTTCATTTGGACCGGGTCTCAATCGGTTCCTGCTAAAGTTCCAACCACTAAGGCCATCCGTAGGGCCTTTCCCCTTCCCAAACCAACCCAAATGCCACATCAACGCCACATCAGCTTTTTTTACTTTTTCCTTCCCAACCCAAATCAACCCAAAAGTCAAGTATAACCATTCCCAAATCAACCTAAACAACCCAAATATTTTTCTCTCTACTCACTCTCACAAAAAAACCAAAAAAAAAGAAAAAAGAAAAAAAGAAAAAGCCTGCAACTATCATCGGGTTGGCAGACCCGAGATGAAAAAAATTTGAAGTAACCCGAGACCCCGTAAGGGTGTTTCCGAAGCTCACCCTTCAACCCAAAAGTACCCAAAACCTTTCAGGCCATGTTATACGCATGGTCTAAGGCACAAACATTAGTCATGTGCTAGAAACAAAAGGACAATGTTTCCGTTCAACAAAACCACTCTTTTTAAATAAGCTTAGATCGGACGGATATCATTTGATCATATTAGGTAGACATCTCACGTGGCTACAGATAAGCGAGATCAAGAAAAACAATTGGTCTTTTTGTCCACCCTATACGAACGGTCGAATTACTGTGTCTGGGTCCCCCTTTGAAGCGACGACACAAATCCAACGGCTGCCAGAGAAGGTTCTGCGATCAAGGGCCATATTCTGCTGTTGTCACATGGGACCCCACCACACACCCTCCCTCCCTATAAAAAGAAAAACCCTTTCTTCCCTCTGCTCACCTTCGCAGCTCTCTCACTATCACTCTCCACCATGACGACGGCGACAAACCTCTTTTCCTCCATTTCCGTCCTGATCCTCGCCTTTCTTTCACTTGCAGGTGCGTAATCTTCATAATTTCTCTTAACTCGTCGATCAAATTCTACGATATTTACTTTATGAATCTATGAATTCTGGTTGAAATCACCTGTTTCAGCTTCTGAAAGTGTATTTTGCTGTCAGTTATGTCCAACATTTGTTATGAGATCGTTTCTTTTTGCCGATTTTGATATCTATTGTTAGTTTTACATAGATTGTGCTCATTATAGCCCGACATTTGTTATGAACCGCATTGATTAGAATCGTAGTCATGAATGTCCTGCGTTTCGGCATTTGTTATGAACAGCAGCAATTTTGCTGATATTTTTCTTTTACAAAATTGATTTTTAACTGCTAAACATGGATTTGTAGCCATGAATGAGCTGCGATCGAAACGAACAGCTTCAGTTTTCATTGTTTTTCAGCACGAATTGACTAGGTTGTTAGTTTTATATAGTTTGCAGTCATGATTGTCCTACATTTATAATGAATATCTTAACCGGTTATTGTTGGCATTCATTTTGATTGTTGGATGGATTTTGCATTTACATTTGCAGACGGAGGTTCAATCGGAATCAACTACGGCCGAATTGCTGGAGATCTACCATCCGCTTTCAAAGTTGTGAAGCTTCTCAAATCTCAAGGAATCGATCGGGTTAAGGTGTACGATACTGATCCGGCTGTTCTCAGATCATTGTCCGGAACCGGAATCAAGGTGACGGTGAACCTTCCCAACGAGCTCCTCTACGCCGCCGCCAGAAAACAGTCATTTGCCAACGGTTGGATCCGCCGGAACGTGGTGGCTTACTATCCTCGTACTCAAATTGAATCCATCGCCGTCGGTAATGAAGTCTTCGTTGACCCTAAAAACACCACCGCATTTCTCATACCCGCCATGAAAAACATCCATCAAGCACTCGTTAAGTATAAAATTAATTCGGATATCAAGCTCTCGTCGCCGGTTGCTTTAAGCGCTCTGCTAAACTCCTACCCGTCATCTGCCGGTTCTTTCAGACCGGAATTGATCGAACCGGTTTTCAAACCAATGTTTGAATTCCTCCGGGAAACTGGATCTTATTTAATGGTCAATGCGTATCCGTTTTTCGCTTACGAATCAAACTCCGACGTAATCTCTCTTGACTACTCACTTTTCCGCGAAAATCCCGGTGTTCCTGATGCCGGTAACGGTTTACGGTACTTCAGTCTCTTCGACGCTCAGATCGACGCTGTTTTTGCAGCAATGTCGGCATTGAAATACGATGACATTCCGTTGGTCGTTTCGGAGACGGGATGGCCGTCGAAAGGTGATGAGAACGAAGTCGGAGCTAGCAAAGAAAACGCCGCCGCTTACAATGGTAACCTGGTTAAAAGAGTCCTTACCGGCGGCGGAACTCCTCTCCGACCAAAAGCAAACCTCACAGTCTTCCTCTTCGCTCTTTTTAACGAGAACAAGAAATCCGGGCCGACATCGGAGAGAAACTACGGGTTGTTTTATCCGAATATGCAAAAGGTTTACAACATTCCGTTCACGTTAGAGGATCTATCTAATTTCAAGGACGAAAGCTCGCCTGTTTCCGGCGGTGGTGATGGTGGTCAAATGAGGTTTTCAACTCCAGTCAAAAGTGGTAGAAACGGGTCGGGTCAGTCTTGGTGTGTAGCGAAGGATGCGGAGAAAGATAAGCTGCAGTCGGGTCTGGATTATGCATGTGGTGAAGGAGGTGCTGATTGCCGTGCGATCCAACCAGGGTCCACGTGTTACAATCCGAACACCCTACAAGCACACGCATCCTTCGCATTCAATAGTTATTACCAGAAAATGAGACGCGCGGCAGGCGCGTGTGATTTCGACGGGGCAGCCTACGTAGTTAATCAGCCGCCTAGTACGTGCTATATGATCACTCCCCCCCCTCTTCTACTACTCATTAAATAATAAATAACTACGAATAAATACATTTTTTATTTAATTTTAACAAACAGTAATCAATACGAGTAGTACTATACTAAAAACTTTTTTTCCTTTTATAAAAGTAACGTTAAAGCGTAGTTTAGCAGGCTAACTTGCGCATTATTGTAAAAGTGGCGCATGCTGACTTGTGTAGTTGTGTGTGAAATATATAAATATTTTAAAGAGTTTCATGTTTTCTTTAATAAAAACAGTGATAAGAAAAACAAGTTGGAGAAAATTAAAAACAAAAGAAATCTTTTTAAACCAATTATTTTAATTATTTTTATTTCAACCCTCTTAACACCTGTATCAGATTGGTCTACTGAAAGTTAATTTGTGTTGTTGATGCAGAATTTGGGAAGTGTGAGTTTCCCACTGGGTATTGAAGAAGGATTACTATCCAAGGAAAATTATGGCACAAAGAAGGAATTTTTTGGATCACAACTATAAATATCAATTCTTATTCTTATTATTATTTTTTTAATTATAATTTTTTATTGTAGGTTTTTTTTTCCTAACGGATTAGTTCTGATGTGGGGTTAGTAGATCTTTTATATATTAAGCAGTAGTTATGTATGTATATCATGTATGTTACCATTTTCTTTAAAGAGTGACGGGTAACAATTTACAATTCGTATCTTTAAATAGTTACATTAGTTCGGTGTGAATGTTGTTAAACTTTAATGCACACATGACACATCCAACGAGAGGATATATTTTAGCAAATTCAACTATTTGTATTCATATTCATATATAGTTGTATAACAAAGTCACCGGAGTCTTTCACGTGTGAAAACACTAGCATCATCTCCAGCAAACTACAAATCACAAACTCTGATGCAAATCGCAGACTCCCTAAACCTGCCAAGCGCATACACCCTGCTAAATGAGGAAATCACACACCCTAACCTATCACCATTCAACATGTGGAAATCGATACCTAAACTGACATATGAAACTCGAAGATGAAGGGGATCGAATGATTGGAGATGCTTGATCGAAAAGGGAGAGTGTAAAGAAAAACATTTTTCTTTCGAGTGAGGGTGGTTTAAATTATTCCATTGGCCCCATACAACTTTGGCTAGTTTAAAGTGGTGATAAAAAGAAGCAAAACCATAATTTTATACCCATCAAAGCTAAAAAGACAAACGTTGTTGCATGGTAAGTCCATAAATTTAAATATAAAAAAGAAATAAAGAGATATGGTTTGGCCTTCTGCGAATAATTGCTCAGTGGGGATAAGATGTAGAGATCATTCTAGGAGATGCCCTCTAGCAACAAGCATGATATGCTTGGATAAGTCTATAATGAGCGAAACCTAACATTGTTTGAAAGGTTTTAAAAGAAACTTTGGTTTAATCTTCGCTAGGTGGCTAAGTGCAAATATCTTAATGGTCATGGAGTATAGGAAACGGCTACAGAAATGATTAGACCACATATATCAGAGTATAGCTTAACTTTTTCGAAAAAATGCTAAAAAAGAGAATTCCTATAAAAATACTGCCAACTTTAAACGTATGCATATTCGAACTAGCATCATCCATGATATATCTAAAGTTTAGGTCTATTATGTGGCTAATGGTTCAAGTTTGGACTTTCATGATGTATCTAAAATGTCCATCCATTAAGTAGTCCATGGTTTAAGTCTTAATTGATATAAAATATGAGATGTGCTTTGAATGAGCTAATTTTATAGTTTATGAACTAATTATATTTTAAAGATATTATAAGTCAATCGTTCGGGTTAAATAAGTTTATTACTTGATCTAATGGCTTAATTAAGCTTATAAGTTAGTTAATAACTTTATATTTTAGAAGGGAAAAAAATTGATTTATGAGTATGTATTACACTTGATACTCTTTGTTTTGTTTTGTATGTATTTAATTCTCAAACTTATATTTTAATGCATTAATTTTTACCAAACTTTCCATTAAAGGTATCAAACATGTTGTAGCAAGTCAGATGCTGACGTAGAATTGGTTTTGTCGATGTGAGTGATAATATGTAATTTCATATTTAAAAATAATTCAAAACAAAATTAATATTATTTTTAATTATTACTAGTAAATATATAAATTCAACAATTTCGACGACATGTCTTCTCCTGTCAGCACGAACAACTACTTGATTTCCAGCTATCACATCTCGTCTTTCGACGCCAAACAATTAGGGTTCATTGAGTTTGGTTGCGATTTATTATAAGTTCATTGATTTATTATAAGTTAATTACACAGGTGTTCCTTTGAGATATAACCAAATCACACTCTTGGTCATTTATTTGAATTTTTTTTAATTTCAGTCCTTAAGTTTTAAAACTTGAATTCGGATGAACCTTTCACTATTAACTTTAACGGTGTTATTGTTAAGGTTTATAAAATACTTATTTTATCATCTCTAATATTACATGGTGTTCCTTTAGAAAAAAATAATAATATTTTAAAATCTTTCTCTCACTATTAACCAGGACCACCGTGAATACGTGAATAACCACCGGACTACCATGAACCACCCGCCTGACCACCGTGAAATCAACGACACGTCCAGAATTTTGACAAATCCAGAATTTTGATCTTTCATAGATTCTAGGCTAATTCCCCAAGGAAATCCATTTATTCTCTTGATAACATCACAGTTTGTTAATGCCAGTTCTTCAAGATTCTAGACGAAGATTTGTGTTTCCCATTTTTTCCAAATTTAACAAAGACTATCAAATTATTATTATTATTATTATTATTATTATTATTATTATTATTATTATTATTATTATTATTATTATTATTAAAATAATGTTTGAAAAAAGGTAACTTGCAAGTAACTTGTGTTAAATGAACGAGAGCCCTAAGTTTGAATTCTGAACAAGAACCCTAATCATATGTCATAATACACTTTGTGTTAAATTCTGAAACATTAGTACATTCAATTGTAGTATTCAAAGTTGGATATACATAATAGTAAATGATGACAACTTAAATACATTTACAGAAACTAAACTCTTTTAACATTCATTATTCTTTAAATTTTAGTTTTTCTAATCAAACCAAACATGATTATACATAATATGTACCACATAACTGAACTAAGGGACTGTTTCTTAAAATAGAATGATTAAGCACTGAATGATTATGTGGTCTGAATAATTCAAAGGCTCTGAATGGATCTGACTTTGAATGTGACATGTTGTTTGATAAAGGTTCTGAATAAATAATCTGAATGATGCAAATTACCATTTTAACTTTAATAGTGATGTATTTCATTATAAGAAATGATTGTTTAACAAGGCAACGTGTGAAAGAAGGAGTATTAGAGTAAAATATTTGGTCCTTAATGATTCAGAATGTACTTTAAGATAGAATGATT
Source organism: Drosophyllum lusitanicum (assembly GCA_032274825.1). Taxonomy (NCBI): domain Eukaryota; kingdom Viridiplantae; phylum Streptophyta; class Magnoliopsida; order Caryophyllales; family Drosophyllaceae; genus Drosophyllum; species Drosophyllum lusitanicum. The sequence goes on from JAUEJL010089513.1 coordinate 7,597, forward strand.
CAACAGCTTTATTCTGTTTCATCCAGCATAGTCTTCATTCAGAGGCAACAATCAAGCACACCGAATGCTAAACGATTCATCATTCAACGCTGAATGATTCAATTAAGCAGCAAACAAACAGTCCCTAAATTCTATTCCAATTTGCCAACCAAATATGGAGTAAATGACAGCTTCCAATCTCTTCAAGTCTTACCAAACACTACGAGAACCAAACTTCTTAAAAGTTGAGCCACGATCATCTAAGGCTTCTATAGGTGGTGTTTGATTTTATCATAATAAACTTAATAGAAAAGAGACTTAAATTGGTAAGTTATAAACATATTATTTGTTTTTCATTTAATCCAGAAAAGATGACTTAACAAGAGTTATGCGGGTGATACTTTTCACATTAAGTTAATGGTTTTATTCTTTTTTATTCAGCGTTGATTCAGCACATAAAATAACACAACAATAATACTTATTTTACACATACGTGATTTATCAAGAAAGACACTTTATCCAAAATGTACTTAATAAGAAAATATAACAAACAACTTTATAAATTATAACATATATTTTTAATTATTATATATATAAAAAATGATAATATGTATAATATTGTAAACTATATAATTTAAGAATGACAATGTTTTGGGCCGGTGTGAAACACGACCCGAATTTAAATAGGTTAAAAGTGAGTTGACACAAAATCGACATGATAAAGATACAGTCAAGTTAGGGTCAACCCGACAATCTGAAGGTGACCCATTTAAAGGTAAAATAAAATTATACAATTTTAAAACTTAAAATTTAAATTTTAGAAAGAGGACTGTGAATTAAAATGAGAGAATGACATATGAGAGAAATAAGATTTGCGAAAAAAGTATACAGACTTCAAAATTTAAAACTTAAAAAATATAAAATAAAACAATAAAAGATTTAAGTTTAAAACAATATTACATCTTTTGAAATTTGATATTTTGACTATATCGTTTTGTTTTTTTGGCATTCTACTATTTCATAGTTGGTACTTTAGTATTTTAAATTGTCTTTATAATTGTGTTTAATGATGCATTATTTTAATTTTATTTCAATTGTTCAAAGGCATTATACATTGGTAATTGGCAGAATTGTGGTACATGACATTGTTTATTTTATTTACTTATATAAGTTGAATAAAAAGTAAAAGATAAAATTTGAATCAAACATGGAATTCAAAGTTTGAGTCAAATCAAAACGAACTTTGAAATTTGAAATGAAACGAAAATCATAGTCGAAATTCGTATAGAAACAAACTCTTCGAACAAAAACTGTGTTCGAAAACAAAAAAAAACGACACGTCAAACAAGTTTGGTTGAAATGCATCGACACAAAACACGACCCGAATAAATGGGTCGACACAAAATTAATACAAACACGGTACCGAAACCCGACCTGAATTACCAGGCTTAACTTTATATCTCACTTAGCTAATATGTTGGGCAACCATGGAGGGCTCATGAACATAACCAAGATAGAGGATCTTGAGCAACCATGGAGGGCACATGAAAGTCACCAAGATAGAGGACCTTTGAATCCAACTCGATTAAGCAAAATGCATGCTTTGTGACCTAATATTTAGATAACTTTTTTATTAATAAAAAATCCTCGCCATAACCCCTCCCCCTGCCCCCCAAAAAAAAGAAAAAGGAAAAGGCACATTACAAAAAATCTTAAGCGTTGTCACACTTATAATTGTAAAAATAAAGATTGTTAGAAAAAGAAATAACTTAACATTTATAGATGTGTACATTTGTTTTTAAATGTGTGAATTTAGTAAAATAGATTATTATAGAAGTTTACACTTAAAAACATGAACTTTTGTAACTCTAGAGTTATTTTCAAATTTTCCACGCTTAGAAGTGGAAAAATTTAGATAATTTGTCCACACTAATAAATGTGATTTTTGACTCCAATTTTCACACTTTTAAATGTAAAGATTTGGTAGAAATTAGTAACACCCAATTTTTTTACTCTTGATTGTAATTCTTTACTGTTTTAAGTGTATTGATATTGATAAAAAATATAAATAATCGACATCTCTTTTGTAACGAGAGGAACTTTGGATGGTTGGGGGTCAACGGGTGAGAGGCAATGGGGGTTGGGGACAGTGAAGGCACTCAAAGGGCCAAGGCAGCAACAATTATGGTCCATTCACCATTGGTCCGTAACATAATCTGTACTTCTGTAGGTTTACTTAATCGGCTTAATGGTTGGCCCAAACAAGCAAATTTATTGGTTTTTGTGGGCTCAAGGAGTAATCTTGAAATCAATAGTGATTCATCTAAACAAAATATGGATTGGCTCCTTACTTTGAGATAAAACAACCTTTCAAGAGAGTTGTATTAGGTTTATGCATGTGCCTCTACATAGTTTATATTATAAATTAAGGTTTATGAATTACTCAAATAACAAACTATAAACACTATGTTTAATACAACTAGCCTATAATTCATTAAACTAAGAATAAATATCAGGTAAACTATTTTACTATAATTTCTATTATTTTGGTTTGTGGTATACCTATACGACCAAAAAAAAAAAAAAAAAAACTAGTCCATAACTCATTAGGCTAATAAATTGTATGGATGAACCCGATTTTGTTTTGGTTATGCTGTAATATATATTATAATATAAATAAATTTTACTTATATATACATAAACTTTATTTAGAGGGCCCATTCATTGTTCTTCGTACATGGTCTACATAATCAACGGACTAGTTCTGAGAAAAGAAAAAGCGTTTGGCAAAAAGATTATTAGTTTCCATTTTCGATCCATGGGTTTTCAAGATAATACTAACCACTAGAAAATTGGTGAACTGTTGAATTATATTTTTACCAGTAATTTTAATTCAATAAATTATCATTAACGGGTCCTGTAACGTGCACAAACCTATTTGATTAGTTTGATGTGTTTCACCTAGTTTTCTTGCATCTTTTTCGGGGTAACCCACCTTAGGAGTCCTAGCTAATATGAATGCAGTAAATCGCATAACCATGATCAAAGAATATGTGTAAGTGTTTGCTTTGTAAATGCTACTTATTTGGTAAATCCTTAAAAAGTTAATAAAAAATGTAAACTAGTGCTTTAACTATAGTGTATTAATCTTTGTCTGCAGGCGATATTTGGAGTCTTTTTGACAAATCCTCGTTCTAGGAAACCGAACAAAAGCAGCAAAACATACATAATATAGAAGTTATTTGTGAGGGAACATTCTCTTGCACAAATTGAGAGAAATGAAAACGGAAATGAGAAAGAAATGGAAATGGGGAGAAATGGAAATGTGTGGAGAATTGGAATTGATTCCTTTATTTGATATCATCAAAGAAATGAAACAGAGAAATGGTGGCTCAGGTCGCCGGACAGCGGTTACGGCGTTGGCTGCCTCGCCAAATGTCAACGATGATGAGTAGAACACCGGAAATGAAAATGCAAAGGAAGGAGAGAAATGAAAATGGGTGAAGAAACCATTTCTCCTTCTAAACATTTCTTCCAAATAAGAGAAACCAATTTTTGTGGTCTACCAAAGTACATCCCCTAAAGGTTGTTTTTGTGGTCAATGTAAAATCTCAATGAGCCAAGATTTTGTTAGAGTAATGTCCAATATTGTACGAAAAGTGACTTTGTAACATTCTTAATAAGGGTCATGAGCTATTATACTCATAGCTAATTGGTTTTAATTTAGAACCCCACAAACTTACAAATCTAAGTACCTAGCTAGCTAGGAAATTACTTTGTAAATTATCAAACTCGATTAGGATGTGCAAATGGATTTAAGTTTTCATTGTTTATCGGTCATCTTTTTCCTAGCTTGAGCGATTGTAAAAAAAAGGATGATTTTTTTCCTTCGAAACATATGTACGCTTGCATATCTTTTAATTGACATGTACGTTTCTTATAATGTTAATAAATACGATTCCAGGAATATAAACAAGAAAGATACAAATATAATCATAGTATTAATCCCAAATATTTACTATGGTACAAAAAAAAATGTTGTTCGTATGGTATAGCTAGCCTAGATAATCTTATCTATCTTGTTGAATGACACTGTCCTTTGGTTAAGTAATGTTTTAAATCGAATGAAAAGTGACTTTATAATGTGTTTAACAAGAGACTGGTCTACTCTACTAATAGCTAATTGGTTTTGAGTTGAAATCCCACAAACTTATAACCCAACCTACACTACAAACGAAATGCCTTTTAGTGACTGAGACTTTTAATGACGGAAGAAAAAAGGTACAAGTAAAACTAATTTTCCAACCAATTCAGACTAAAAAAAATCATAGGTAGGCAAAGAAAATGAAATAAATAAAACATTTTCAAAACCCTCGTTTTTATCTCTCACTCTCACCCTAAAAACCCCAAAAACGAAACGACCCTCCTCCCGCTCCCCTATAAACCCTAGTCTCTCTCTGCATCGTACGTCGTCGCTGCACCTTGCCACCACCATCACTACTAGTACCATCACGGCACTCCCTACCATGGCACGTGTCCCTCTCCTCTCTGCTCAATTTCGCACCAGGTACTAATTTCTCAATTATAACATTGATTTTGATTTCACATACAAATAGCTTTGATTTTGATTTTGATTTCGTATCTTGTCAATCCTTTCGTTCTGCTTGATTTCTTTAACAAGCTTATCGGTTTATGTTTTGATTTTGATTTATTTGCTCGATCAACAAATATTCTCTGTGATATCCATACCACACGAGTTTTTATTTGAAATCGTCTTAATTAGAGGTGTTTGAAGGTTTACATGACCCAAAACCCTGCTTATTACTGCTAGAGAAATAGCTTGTGGTGGATGAGATGTTAAGGCCGCGTTCACTTCCAGAAAAATCCTTTATTTTTTCAAAATTTTTTCTAAGAAAACTGAAAATTATAAAACATGTTCACTTGCACATTTTTCCAAGAAAACAGAAAACTCCTTCACTTTTCTCATTTTCCCAAACTCCTCAATTTTTTCAAACTCTCATACTTTTTCAAACAATTTTTCCAAGAAAACACTTCAACCAAACATTTTTTTTCATTTTTTTGTGAAAAAGAAAAACTCCACCACTTCATCTAAACACGTTTTCTATTTTTTTCAGAAAATGAAAACTCTATCATTTTTCACAAAAAAACAGAAAGTGAAAAACAGAAATTTTTTCTCTTGCTAAACGCAGCCTAAAATTCTAACACTTCTTGAAGTAGTGCTTTGTAAATCCATTTTAAATGTAATTTGATCATTTGCGAGCATTCTTAATTTATCAATTTCTTTAGGACACTGTATGTTTCTATATAATTTATCAAATAGCTACTTTCAGATGCTAATAGCGATGTATCTTTCTATATAATTTAAGAGGTTTGGTGCCTTTTCTCTTCTGTGAGGTAAATCTTGATTTACAGATGAAACAAATTATTAATTTAGATGTTGGTGATTAGCTATACGTTGTGTTTAAAAGTTCCTAAAACTGACCATATATATGCTTCATACCTTTGTATTGAGTGCTGCAGTTGAACCAATATTCAGTTATGTTGTAAATGTGTATACTAGTGTAGGTCAACCTGTATAATTAGATGAATAGAATTAACAATCAGAGAATCCCTAGTATCTCCAGTTATTCATACATGTTCTAAACTGTATATTAATACATGCTAAAGTTATTTTGAGAGCCAAGTTTCATAGAACTAATATTGGTTTGGTTTATAGTTTTTACATTATACACAATTAAATCCAAGATTACTCATCTTTTTTTTCTAAAAGAGTACTGTTCTTACACTATGAAACATCAGTAACTCATTATTTTTAAGCAATGTTTCTGACATTTTCATAAAATTTTGATCAGGGTGGCCAGTTATGGAACGAAAGTAGAAGCAGACCTGTTTGAAAACAAAGTTTGGCAAATTATCCTATTCCCTTTACATAAAATTTGTATTAGCTTAAACTTTTTGATTTTGCAGGTTACATGTGGAGTATCGAAGATACAATCATTTTAAGCTATAGCTTGTTTACTATGACCATTGATTTAGAATTTCTAGAAATTATGTTCTAAATTGCAACTAGATTTTATATCAGATATATGTTGTTTTGACTTGTTAACATATAAATTTAGTGATTGTTGAGGACCAATTTGGTTTACCATATGTATGACTTTAGAAAGTTGATTTTTATATATTTTTAGTTAGACAATTAAATATTATTGTGTTTAGAAAGGAAGCAAATAAATGATCAAAATTGATTCACAAGGGATCTACTGGCTCTAATTTTTAGTCACTAAAAATACTTTTTCTGACAGAAAAGTGTAGGTAAAGTGACAACCCTATGCCGATGGAAAATTTCGGTGACTAAAGGGTGTTTCGCTTTTACTGACGGTATTTTATGTCAGAATAGACTTTAGATATTGCTTTACTAGTGACGTTGATTTCTTGCGTCAATGTATAGATGGGCAGGGTACATTTAGATATTGCTTTAGTGACACATTTTTTCAGTCAGTAAAGTGATTATATTCTAAAGTGCCAGTTGTATAAATAGTTATTAATGTAATAAAAAATACCTGCGTGGTTTTGATCATTCTACATCCTTTAGTGGTATTTCTATCATATGAAAGATTTCAAGAAATGAACTCATAGGATGATCAAAAGATCCATTTCATGGACCATTTTTGTTGGTGATTTTAGTGTCATCAAAGCCATTTAGTATAATCGGGATTGATTTTGAGACTAGCCGATTCTAGACTTGATTATATTTCGAGTTTGGAGGTGCGGAGCGCACACTCGAATAAATTAAGTT
>JAUEJL010089524.1:0-14392 GCA_032274825.1 Drosophyllum lusitanicum
TAAAAAGTCAAAATTGATTTTTTGATTTTAAGTGAATGAATGGTCAAGATTAAATATTATTTTAAATGAATGGTTTAGATTGTTTAATAAATTTTATCAAATTATTCTTTTATTTATATTAGAAGATTATTCAGTTCAGGTGAGGGGTAAAAAATCGGTTTGGTTCGACTAGAAAACCCGAACCTTATTCGGTTTGGTTACTGGCTATATTTTTAAAATCTCAAAACCAATTAACTCAACTTGAATAACCCGAACAAACCAACCAAACAATTAGTTGCGGGGTGGTGGAATTTCACTCAAATTCCAACAAAACACAATAAATTAGATTCAAATTTTAAATTTTTTTTACCGATTCCTATTACATGGAAAAACATTATGCAAATCAAACGATCTCTCAATCATTTGATTTAATAAAATGTTTATAACTCTCGTTTTAAAGAAGGGAAAAAGATAAGTATAGCCAAAGGAATATATGATACGTGTTTCTATACTCCAAAACACTTAAACGGGTTCATAAAGAAATGACTAAAATAACAATCATTTAAAGTGTTTATAAGTATAGAAACATTTATAATAAATGCTCCTAGAAACATATATTATCTTCTTAAAATTTTTTTCAAAGTTTTGATAAAAAATCAAACTATTGTCTTTTGATATAAACTACACGTTATAGCTTTAGTTTTTCAAATTATCTAAAATCTTTATAAAGTTTCAAAACAATTTATATTCATCCAAAAATATCAATAAAGAGTGCATTGGAACAAAATGTAAAAGAATTCGTGGTCAAGACTTGAAGACGTGTTATCCCTAGTCCACCTTGGTGGTGGTTAATTAATAGGCAAATTGGCAATAAAAAAAGGAAAATTATATTTATTTATATTAAATCTACTTTATCCTCCTATTCAGTAGATGATGACATATGGATTTCATTAATTTTCTTTCTTCATATTCTTTATTAATTTTAACACTTGTCATGATCTTATAAGTAGGAAAATGAGTATAAATATAAAGTATGAGGATATATAATCTTTTATAAAAAAAAGTAAGATGTGTATGCTAAAACGCTTTTTCAGAAGGCCAAAACTTATTTTAGTTCCATGCATGTTGACTTTGGTTATCTAAGAGTTCCATTAGATGGACCGAATCAAACCGTTTATCATTTATTTGCGATTGTCTTTTAATTTTAAAGTTCAATTATGAACCATTCATTACCTATTTTAATTCATGACACGATATCCTCGTACCTCGCTCTAATTGCTTTGTTGAAACCGTGATCAATAACAAATTTGAGATTTCTCTACCTCTTTTCTAACTCCCCAAAAAACTAATGGGCAAATTGCATTAAAATGCAATAAATTTTGTCTTAATTACCATCGTATGTAAACAACTTTAAAATTTTAAAAATATGTATAATTAACTTTCATAATCCCATACTGTATGCAAATAACTTTTTTAATTGTTTATTGTTTAGTTAACATTGTATACAATGAACTTTTCCATAACTTCCATAGTATACAACAAGTTACATACAATGCGGGGATTATAAAAGTTTGTTGTATTATTTTTAAAAAAATAAAGTTGATTGTATATAATAGTAACTAAGACAAAGTTCATTGTGTTTTAATGCAATTTGTCCAAAACTAATCTCCTTCCAAAGCCGATATAATGTTTTTATTTTTCAAAAGCAACAAAACGACCTCGGACAATCGGACGTAGCCAAAATTAAATTAGAACAAAAATATAGAGACGAAAAGTGATGATGTGGAATTTGCTTTAACTAATACCAAAGCGGATGGTTAGTCGGCTCGTAAAGTAAGTTAGAAACCCAGATTAATAGAAAAAAAGAAAATCTACATACAAGAATTATAATTTGTATTAATCCTACTTAAACAAAATATACATATTTTCCTACAAACGTTAGCAACATAATTTCATTTTCATTCTTTTGAATGGAAAATTATATTTGAAATTCATGTTTAACAAACGAGATGATTTATACACAATAAAAATTTATTATAAATATCATATATAATAATTATGATTTTTTATTCATATAAAATCATGAACTATTTTTTTGTTTCAACATTTTTAGAAGTATTATTATCTAAACATATATCTTTTATTGTGTATAATAAATTCTTATTTTATAGTTATATACAAACCATCTGCCTAAACAAAATTACCGCCATCTTGCCTGAGAATCACATAAAAGAACAAAACAAAACAAAAAAAACACGCAAAATAAGTTTGTTGTTTTGCCCTTTTGCACGTATAACTTTTTCTCATGACAGGATTTAGTTTTGGAATAATAAAATAAATCAGGCGCTACGTAAATTGGCTACGGATTGAATTTCCGAGAAATAAAGAAGAAAATACGTTGAATATATTGAAAAATTAATAAAATACGGTTTTAATATTTAAAAATAGTAATATGTCATGCATGAAGATTTTAAATACCAATTAAAAAGTGATTAATGTGAAGTTGATAATTAAACATAAATTATAATTGTTATTTTTAGAAATTAAAATTACTTTTTTTTACTTTAGAAGGTGACTCTTTCATCGATGAAATTGAATCATTCATTTAAAATGAATGTTTTACTAACTTATATATTAATTTCAAAGATATTATAACATATATGTAAGAATTAATTTCTTCCACCGAAGATTCATCACCCTCTTACTTTCATCCTTAGTCATCATTCTTCAAAACTAAATTAATAAACTGACAGAAATAATAGGCACGCTACATAACACATTTTACAATTTCACATTCTCTCTTTTTTTTTTACTATATTTGGAAATACTTGTAAATCGAAGGTTTAAACTAATTTTTCTTATCCTCCCTCCCTTTTCTCTTAATTCTATTGCTTCAATATATTTATAAAACAATTTTAACTAGGTAAAACTCATCTCTCTCATTATATTTTGTGTTACTTATGCTTAAATGACATAAAACATAACTATATAGATAAAAGTTATAAATAAAAAATGACACATGATATTAACACGCTAACTAATGTCTAACTTAGATCGTAACTTTTACAAGATGAAATTTAAATCCTTAAACTCTTAGCACTTAAACTTTTCTTCACTTGAGAGAATTCATATTCCTTTCCATCTTTAAGGATTTCAGATTCTTTCCGACCACCAGAGCTCTTATTCATTTGTTAGTCATCTCCTTCCCATTAAGGGTGTTAATTGGGTTGATCTAGGTTTAAAAAAAAATTCAGTCGAAACTCGAATATATTAAGCTTCGGGTTTGGTCAATTTGATTTCAGTTTTATATGGTTTGGTTACAACTGAACCTGAATAACCTGACCGGTTAGGTTCAAGTTTTGGTAAATCGGTAGGGTTATTCGGGTGAGTTGTTTGGTTTACCCGATTATAATTATATTATACGGTTCAGGTGACTGGTAGAAAATTTCGGTTCGGTTCGAACAGAAAACCAGACCCTTATTCGTTTTGGTTACCGGCAATAATTTTAATACCTCAAAACCGATTAACTCGGCCTTAACAACCCGAACAAACTGATTGAACAACACCCCCAGGTAGTTGAGGGGTGGTGGAATCACATTTAAATTCTAATTTCTAATTACACAACCAAACACAGTAAATAAGATTCAAATTTCAATTCATTCACTGATCTAATTCCATAGAAAAACATTCTGCAAACCAAACGCTCTCTTAATCTTTTTGATTTTATAAAATGTTTATAATTCTTGTTTTAAAGAAGGGAAAAAGACTAGTGTAACTAGAAGCATGTCATCTATGATATGCATTTCTATACTCACAAACACTTAAATGAGTTCATGACGAAATGGCTAGGATACCCTTCATTTAGAGTGTTTATACGTGTAGAAGCATCTATAATAAATGCTAATAGAAACATATATCTTATCCACTTTAAACAATTTTCAAAGTTTTCATAAAAGATCAAATTAAGTACCATTGTCTTTTGATATAAAGGGGCCTACACGTTATAGCGTTAGTTTTTCAAATTATCTAAAATCTTTATAAAGTATTCAATACAATTTATATTCATAAAAAAAAATCAATAAAGAGTGTATCGGAACAAAATTTAAAAGATTAGTGGTCATATTGGCAATAAGAAAAAGTAAGCTGTCTATACTAAAACGCATTTTCGAAAGGCCAAAACGTGTTTAAGTATCATGACTTCGGTATCTTATTTTTTTTTAACGGTAAATACAAACACTTACTAAATCTACTCCGTTGTCTAAAACAACTCTTGAACCCATAAACTCTTCAAAAAGACAATACTCTACAACACCAGATACTGCAAGGCTACAAGCCCTTTGGTAACTTCGGTATCTCATATATCTATGTTTATCCCACTGCAATGCTTTATCATTTATATGCGGAATTTGCTGCAACCAATACCAAAGGCCATATGATGTGGAATTTGCCGCAACCAATACCAAAGCGGATGGTTAGTCGGCTGGTAAAGCTACTCGAAACTCAGGTTAATAAATAAAAGAAAATACATACAAGTATTATATTTTACATTAGGGTTTAGTTTATTAAAATGTATCGAAGTTGTCATGTTTTATAATTGTATGTATTGGACTTAAAAAATTTCAATTGTGTATATCGAATTTTTAATTTGTTGCTATTGTGTGTATTAAACTTTCTATTATATGTACTAAGCTTGTAAGTTTTTTACATATTTATGCAATCAAAATACATCAAATAGTAACAAATTAAAAGTTTGATACACACAATAGAAATTTTTAAAGTTCGATACACACAATAGCAAAACGTGAAAACTTGGATATATATTATTAGTGAACTAAACCCTTTACATTAATCCTTCTTAAACGAAATATACATATTTTCCCACAAACGTTAGCAACATAATTTCAGTTTCATTCTTTTCTAAAAATGTATATTCTGGAAAAATATATTTGAAATTCATGTTTAACAAACGAAAGATGATTTATACATAATAAAAATTTATATTATACATAACAATCATGATTTTTTATTCTTATAAAATTATAAACTATTTTTTTTGTTCCACATATTTAAAGAAATTATTATTTAAACATATATTCTTTTATTATGTATAACAAATTTTTAGTGCATAATATACAAACTATCTCCCTTTAACAAAACTACCGCCGTCTTACTTAAGAATCACATAAGAACAAAAAAATAAACAAAAACAAAAAAGCAAAAAACACGCCAAATAAATTTGTTGTTTAACGTATAACTTTTTCGGTTTTTCCCATGACAAGATTTAGTTTTGGAATAATAAAATAAAACAGGTGCCACGTAAATTGGCTTTGGATAGAATTTCCGAGAAATAAAGAAGAAAAGACGTTGAATATAAAAACTAAATTAATAAAACCTCAGAAATAATAGACACAACACTGAACACATTTTACAATAAAAATTACAAAAAAGACACCATTCTTATAAATATTGTTGTTTTATTTTTTTAAAGATATATCTAACAAATTTCTAATAATATCGTATTATTTTGGGAATATAATTTATTTTTAATATTTTAAAACATATTTAATATTTTCATATTATCTTTAAAATATATTACGAAAAAACAGATTAAAAAAACGAATTTTAAGATGAAAAAAACAAATTTTCTAAAAAGAAGTGTATAATAATTAACAATTAGAACTTTTTATAAGCATAAAACAAAACAAAGTTTATACTTTACATCATGATTTAATTTGTATGGAGAGATTCTTTTACAATTTATATGATTAGTAGAACGCCTATGTTGTATTGAGACTGATATAGAAAAAAGTTGTGTATTGTGCACAACAATTATTCAATATTACGATGAGTATGGGTATTTTTTAAATTTATGCTTTTATTAAAAAAGATATATAAAGATACATCTGTATGATAATTTTCTATTATTATTAATATCAGTATAATTATTTTTATATGTATTTTTAATTATTCATATAAATATGTCAAATTGTCAATTTACATCAAATTGTCCGCTAAGTCCATGCATGCAAGTAATCGTAATTAATCATATATAAATTGCAGTAAACCGCAAACAATCATAGCATGTGTATCACGTGTTCAATATACATATATCAAGTATTTAACCACAAACACACAACACGTATCAGAAATCAATATATATATATATATGTATAACCATCTTTATTTCGAAAATCAGGTTTTGTCTGTGTACTCGGTTTTGTAAAAATCTACTGAACTCACCTGAAACAACACGAAACGATCACCTTGAGCCTAGCTATGACCAGCTTAGCACACAGATCGTCGAATCCCGCTCTTACAAGCTCCACAACACCCCCCAAGTCCTCCGAAAATGAAACTAAAGTCGAAACGTAGCTCAAAATGGCTTAATCGTAACACTCGAACCTCGCAAACACTCATCAATGGAGCCCTAACACTAAAAAACGCTCAAAAGCCTCGGGATCTCTCTAAAATTTGGTAGAGTAACGGTATGGTGTGGAGGATGGAGAAAAATCGGCTGAAATGAAGTTCTATATATAGGCCAAGAATTAAACGCGTCGCGTCGCGATCCGGGTCACACACCAAACTCTGCAACACGCCAACTCTGACACACGCAAGCTCTATGTTGACCAACGCGTCGCTTTGCGACCGAACCAACGCATCGCGTCGCGACCTATTTATTTTCCAGAATTTCGATTTTTTATTATTTTTTTATTTTTCTCTTCTTATTTCTTAATTATTATTATTATCACATTAAATTCCATTAATAATATTTATATCTCGATTAATAATATCATGATAATTTCTAACAAATTTCGGGTCGTTACAGGATTTATTAACGTAAATTTTAAATATTTATTATATTAAAAAGTAGTAACATATATAGTAAAATAACTAAAATTACTTAAAAGAGATGTAAATTTATTAGAAATGAAAAATTCATACATAGTTTTATCATCAAATGGCTTACGAATGAGTTGTTTCCTCAAATGTTATTTTTTAGATGATTTGTTTGTTAACACTTAAATATTTTAACAAAAACATTTATTTAAATCATTTAGTAGATACATCTACATATTTTAGTGGTTATTTATGTAAACACATATCAATCGTAAGCTATTTGAGGAAATAAAGGGGATGGTTGATAGAAAAAATTCTAAAAATAAAATAATGGCATTGTAACCCTTTTTTCTTTTAATATATCTATACTACCTTATAAAACATTTAAATTTCTCTCTCTTAAAATTTTTAAGACTACTTAATTTTAAGTAGTACATGTGCTTATTCACAAGATACAAACACTTAAAGCAATAACCTAATTAATCATTCCCTTAATTATCTAAATTAATTTATGGTAATTGTTATTTTAATAAATCATTAAACATGATAATAGTTATTTAATTAATCTAATTTTGATATATCACTTACATCAATAGAATTATTAAGACTAGATTATCTTTTTCTCTAATTATTTAATAATAATATAGTTTTTATTTTATTGCTTTTTAAAAATTATTTTAATAACTAATAAAAGGTTGATTGAAAAAAAAACAAATATAAAAAGAAGAAAGAAACTGGATATGTTGTCGAACAAAATCTATGACCTGACACAACATTTCACACATATACATTCATTGAAATCCAACATATTGTCGAGCATCAACTATTATCATCGTCGCCGTATTGCGCAGGTACAACACTTGTATTAAAAATAAAGATAAAGAATTAAAGATTTGGAAATAATTATAAAATCAAAGTTTTCATTTAATTTTTCTTATTCTCCCTCCTTTTTTTAAAAGGAAATTGATTCATACTTACTATATATTAACAAAAGATACAAGGTCCTTTTGGATCAAAATAAAGGGAGAAGACTCCAAGTTGGAGTCATACAATATCAACTACCCAAAAATAAAACCCGATGCTGAGTCACTTCTTCCAGTAGTGCTCTAGAGGGTTAGAGACCCAAGAAGACCATAGGCACTTAGGCTGCTTTGATCTATTTTGAAACCAAAATAATGCTAAATGCTGAACTTGAGAAAAAAGATCATAATGCAATAGTGATTCCTTCTCTGAGTCCTCCGCGTGCACAATTTTATTCCTCCAACTCCAAATTCCCCAAAAAAGAACAAAACCAAGCCCTACAAAGTCTCTTCTTAATGTTGAACCTCTTGCACCTAGCGTTTTTCCAAAATCAAAGAACTCGGTGATAGAATCAAAGTGCATATTTGGTATCTTTACCCAGGCGAAGAACTTCCTCCAGACTGCATCGAGTTTAGAATATAAAAGATGGGATAAGGTCTCTTCTACAATCGAACATAAAGGACAGGTAGTAGAAGGCAAGGAGATTCCACTTGAAGACAAGTTGAGCCTGGTAGGTAAGGCGTTGTTTACAGCTCTCCAACAGAATATGTTTACCTTAGAGGGCACCCAAGGAACCCACCAGGTGACCACTCTTCGTTGAAGAACTGAGATTTAGGAAGAGTTTTTTCCTGGATTAAATGAGATAAACTTTTGACTGAGAAACTTCCGTCATTAAAAAGCGACCAACTCCAAGAATATTTTTTTGGCCCACTAGTTTGATGTGAGACAATGCTCTACCCCGAGGCGACCTCACCCAGTTCATCTAAAGCTCTACCCCGAGGCGACCTCCCTCCTTTGTCTCTTAATTCTATTGCTTCAATTTATTAATAAACATTGTTAACAGCGTAAAACTCATCTCTCTCATTATATTTTGTGTTACTTGATGCTCAAATGACACAAAACATAACTATATAGGTAAAAATTATAAACAAAGAAATGAAACATAATGTTAACATGCTAACCAACGTCTTAGATCGTTACTTTTTTTTTAATGAATAATTATTAAATTATCTCTTACCTTAAATGGTTTGTACGTATAGTATCACTGAATTTAAAGTGACTTTAACATCATATCATCCCTTTAAAACAATTTTGTTTCTCGTATTATATACCCCGAAATCATTAATTCTATTTTTTCATCTTTTTCAATATTTTAACATTTATCTTAATTTAGTAAATAAAATAATTTAGTACGAGGATATACATATCTCTATTCTTTTATTTACACTCTATTCCTTTGTTTTTAGAGCAAATTAATGATTTTGTTTCTATGTGGAAGTCACTTATTTTGCTCTTTAAATTCAAAAAATTACTAAGATTATTTATAAAAAAACACTGTTTGTTCATAGTCTTTTAGATATTAAAAGTGTGTTCAATTTTCAAAATGATCATTTTACCGTTTTATAACATTACAAACTAAGTCCTTGTATTTTTCAAATAGTTTTATATTTAGTTATTTTAATAACTTATAATATATATATATATATATATATATTATCTTATTATTGTCTAATATTTATTATTATTATTTATTCTTACTAGTATTATATATGTTAAATGATGATAAAAACGTACTGGAAATGTTGTAGTTGTGAATTATTGGACTTCTAGCCGTAAAATAGCAAGTTCCGGTCAAACTGCTACTGCAAATGGTTGAACACGGGCCGTGTAGAGGAGGGAAGGCCATGTAGGCTGAACACAGACTATGTAGGGTAACACAGGCCGTAGGTCTGAACACAATCCGTGTAGGTTGAGGGAGGCCGTGTGGGTTGAACACGGGCCATGTAGGTCAACACATGCCATGTAGCTTTGAACACAGGCTGTGTAGACCCAACACAACCCATGTAGGTTGAGATAGGCCATGTAGGCCTATATCAGATTATAAGTTTGGTTTTATGCTTTAAATAAGATGTATAATTGTTATACTATCATTATGGTACTTAAGGAAAAGATGAGAGAAGACATTAGAAGCTATAGACCACAGGTGAGTACCTCAACCTGGTACTTAGAGATATTAATTATCTGTAATTGTACGTGTTCGATTCTAGGGTGAGATTTATTATATGATTGTTATTAACTGTTGATATCAAGAGAATTGTTGTTAATTAATTGCTAAAGAGTACAGAGATGAATACATAATTAAAGAGAATGCGTTTCTACAGAGTTATACGGTATAAGTACATATTTATATACATTAAAAGTACTCGTGTGTACTAAGAGAAGCGGTATCATTGTGAGATACATAACAGAGAACTAAATGTAAGAGTATAAGTATGTGTATATACAAATATGAGAGAGTAAGCTGAACTATGTCTATATATATATATATATATATATATATGCTTACACCTTGATTAATGAATCCCGAGTAAGAAGATAATTAGAGTTATAAACATTGCATGTGTGACTATAATTGGGTTATTTATAGCGTGTCAATATGATTATGTGTGTGATATACGTTTTATTGTTACTTATGGAGAATATTAATTATGGAGTATACCCAATTTATGGAGGAGGTCTAATACTCACACTATTGGGTCTCTATAATACAGTTGTTATGGCGTATGTGATGTATATGTTATCCTTGCTTATATATGATGTGATTATGGTGCATTCACAATTAAAGGATTATAGTGTATCGCTATACAAGTGGTATAGCTATTTATAATTAAAGGGTTATAGTGTATCTCTATAGAAGTGGTATAGCTTTGCACAATTATGGAGTAAACTTGGTACCAAGTATATAACGGGAGGGATGCCTATATTCACCCTATGGGTCTATATATATATACGTAAATTATAAGGGATATAGCTGTGTCGCTATGCAAGTGGGATAGCTTCAAAGTGAGTAATTATGAGGGGGAGATCCAATACTCACACTATTGGACTCCAAATAGTTATTGAGTTTATAATGCACTGCTTGCAGTGGTACAACTTACAGTTTTGAATTTATTATTATATATGTGATATGTGATTATATGATCAGTATGTTACAGACCGTCTACCTCGGTAGCGGATAGAAGTATAAAGGTTAGACTACCACTAGTGCGCTATGGTAACATTCTGTGTGATTTTAATGAGATTACGGTTACATGTTGATTATTATCTTTAGAGTACTTTGTCGAGTTACTCACTGGGCTTTCTAGCTCATTCCTATTGTTGTTTATTCTTTTCAGGTTTTGTGGCAGACGAGGCTTCTACGTGGACATACTAGAGAGTTTTTGTGCAACATCAATGAAAGCTGTTTTTATATTATATCTGAGTTGGTTGTTCCCTTTTAATAAAGTGTTATTGGTTTTTCTTGTTGCACATTTAAAAAAACGGGCGTTACAGTTCTTTACGGTTTTTCAACAATCAACATTATTTTATTTTTCTACTAATATATTTACCTCTTTAATCTTAAATTTTATTTATACAATTTATCTTCTTTTTCTACCCATTTTATATTATCCTCCACATAAAAATATACAATTTATATATACAAAGTAGTTAATATTAGTAAAATAAGTAAAAAAATGACAACAGGTTTTTAGAATTAGTGTTATATTGCACACTATATATCTTTGCTTAATTTTATATCTTTTACTGTTTCCAACTTAACATCATTTCTTTTATTTCTTTTACTTCCATTAATACATCTTCAATCTTAAACTTTATCTATACAACTTATCTTCTCTCTTACATTATACTCCACATATGAATATACAATTTCTATATATGAAGTAATTAATATTAGTTATATAAGTAAGAAAAGAGAGTTTGAAATTGTATATTCATATATGAAGTAGCTAATATTAGTAAACTAAGTAGAAAAAAAGAGAAGTCTTGTATTAGAAAATAGAGAGTCTAAAATTGTATATCCATATATAGAAATAACACTGGGTAGTAGGACCTTGATAAACAAGAGCAGAAAGTGATAAGTTTTTAGAGCTCTTTTTAAAGTTCTTATCAAGTTACCAAGTTTGGGGTTAAATATCCTCAATTTGAGTTGGGTACCGTCATTTCTGCGTCAAAAGATGACGTTTGAGATAGAAAAACTCAATGTATGCACCTTGAGTAGTAAAATGCGAATGGTATGTGGGCAATTATGAAAGTTGATGAAAGGTTGATGTGCAATAGAAATAATGTTAACCGCTGAAAAAGGGTAGAAAATAAAAAATTTAACGGGCTATATAGTGAATTACCAGTGTATTATAACACTAGTTCTTAAAGGCTTTTGTGCAATTACAAGGTATGATGATACCTATTAAAAATTATAATAATAATAGTAGTAAGAACAAAAGGTAATAATAAACATTACACACACATATGTTTATATAAAAGTAGGGGAATGTTCATTTGAGAACTGTTCTTATTGCGAATACCGTGAGAATCAAGTTTGGACCTTAATTAAAATTAGGTCAAGGGTATAATGCTAATGTTTCATTTATGAGCTCTCATTAATGACTCGTTAATCAGGGTATTTAGGAAAAATTAAGTCAATCTAATCACGATTAACCTACTATACTCAATTCACGGTTGGGTAAATATATAATTGACCAAAATACTCATATGAATGAGTCATTAATGGATTTTAATGGTAGTTACAAATGGTATTTACAATAAAAACGGTTCTTAAATAAACTTCTCTCTATATTTGTATATATAGACTTATAGTAAATTATTAAACAAAAAGTTAAATGACTAAATACGAAACTATTTTACAATTACAGATACCCAGTTTGTAATATTCTAAAACGGGAAAATGGCCATTTTAAAAATGACAACACACTTTTAATGACTAAAGGACTAACACTATGATAATTGTGCATTTGAGAAACTATCTTAGTAATTTTTTTATTTAAAGGACTAAATCAGTGATTTTAAGTAAACCACACGGATCAAATCACTAATTCTTTTAATTCTTACATGTATGGTTTATAAAGAGTAAACTACTCAAATTGTCCTTTACGTTTTCCTTATTTCACATTCAGTTAAATTGTAAATTACACTAATAGTCCTTTATATGAAAAGTTCTTAACTTATAATAAGAGACTCACTTTTATGTTTGTGAAATAACATGATGGATTATGTTTGAACATAATATTAGAGGATCTTAACCCAAACATAAAATACTATTGGAGTAGTCTACTATAGTTTTATAATGTTCTCCTAAACATAAATGTTTTCCCATCCCACACAGTAAAATGAGGACAAACAAAATGCCTTTAATCTAGCAGTACCAATGTATAATTAAGGTGTGTCTCTTCTTAGAAGATTAAGTGTTCAAATATTGTTAAAGATATAAGGTATATGTAATGTATATGTGCTCGTTTACGTTAAAAAATAAAATAAAATGAGGACGGCTCTACTATGGTCATACATACGCCCACACATGACACATCTCCATCTCCATATATATATAATAATAATATACAATGAGAAACCAGATGACCAATCTTATTATTTGAACCTCATTCATCACGACAATACCGATTATTTGAACGGCCGCCGATATCTCTACTGACTACCATACTCTCTCTCTCTCTCTCTCTCGTAAAGCTCGAAACAATCGACAATGGCGCTGAATGCACAACGGTGGGAAGAAGGAACCAACGACGACTCTGACTACGGATCACAGGCAAACACAAGTTCAACCGATGAGCTTGCAGCCACGTCCGCGTTAGCAAGGTAAACACTAAACACACTCGTCTTCCTCGAATTCGTCGTTTGTAGAACCCTAATCCCAAGATTTTTTTCTAAAAAAATAATCATGTTAAGATGCTTGATCACGATCACGTACGTTTTAGAACGACGCCACAACCGATAATATAATGGCAGGGACAGGGATATTATGTAATTGAGGGGAAGGACGGCAAGTTGAAGAGAAAACCCAAAATTAGGTTTTGCTTCTTGTAATATGTTTGATTAAGCTTTGTTTGTGTTGGTTGAATAATGATGGTATGATTTTGTACCAATTTTTTGTGTTGGTTGAATAATGATGGTATGATTTTGTACCAATTTTAATCAGGGAAGAAGCAGGGGAAATGATTGTAATCCAAACATTGCAGCGTTTAATCAGGCCTATTTTCATACCAATTTTTAGGCCTTTGATTCGTCAATTTGTGAGTCCTCTCTGCTTTGCTTTGCTTAGCTTAGCTTAGCTTACCATATAGATATAGATATAATATAATATAATATATATAAAACTATAATAAAGGGACGTTATTTGTATCGATACACCGAAAGTACAACACAAATAGCGCATGATACAACATTAACAGAGCAGAGCAGGGCAGGGATCGTAATTCTTTAATGTACAGATCACCTCCCTTTACAAGCATCTTTTGATCATGATTCCATATGTTAACTTTCACTTTCAGACCGATTATATGAGAAGAAAAGTGCGAGAGATGGCTGTAAATACGAGATGGTCGGTGAGAAACATATAGTCAGTCCAAACGGAGACTATATAGAGAAAGTGACGCAGGGCATTTTTCTGTTTTATTTATATCTGGAATCTGGATGGATTCTCATGCTGCTGTACGCAGAAAATAAAACTTAAAACACAAACACA
>JAUEJL010089535.1:0-14391 GCA_032274825.1 Drosophyllum lusitanicum
TAATTCGTTTCGTCTAACGATTAACGGTTTGTGAGATAATTAATTTTAAATAAATTAGAGGAGAGAGAAAGTGGGGATCAATAGTTAAAAAGTCATAAATACCCTATTTTATACAAATATATCAATTTTGATTATAATATAAGATTAAATCTGGACCATTGAATCTTAAAATCTAATGACTATAAATTGTCCCTCAGGACTATAAATTAAATTAGAACTATATTGAATATTTCTCATAATACACAATCTAATGTATTACAATTCTAAAAAACAACAATAAACGCAACTAAAAGTATTGTTGAAATGAATTCAAACGGAAGAAAAAAATCTGTTGAGTATATTAAACAACTGAAATGAAATTAAAATAATGCATCATTAAATACAATTTAAAATACTAAAGTAACAACTAAGAAAGAGTGAAATGTCAAAGTACTAAAACAATATAGTCAAAATATCAAATAACAAAATAATATAATATTGTTTTAAATTTAATTAAATCTTTAAGGTTTTGTATTTTTTTTATCTTTGTGGAGCTTATTTCCATCATGTATATGTCACTTTCTCATTTAAATTCATAATCCTCTTTTCAATTTTAAATTAAAAGTTTTAGAGAAGATTTTATAATTTTACGGTTTTACCCTTAAAGTGTTATATGGGTTTGCCAAACCTGATTCCTTGTTTCGACACGCTTTTAACCAGTTTCGAGTTCATGTCACTTTTTTTTTTGGTTAGACGACATGTAGCGGTTCATGACGAGCTCGTCATCTACTAGGGTGATAACATCGTCACCTCGTCGTCTGAATGACGAGCTCAACGTCTCAATCTTCTCCCATTTTTTTAAAAAAGTAGCCGTTTTACAACAAAAAAAAATCGAAAGAGCCATGTATGTGAGTGTGTATATGTTATGTTATATATATTAGAGTGAATTACTGATTTGGTCCATGTGGTTTACTAGAAATCACTGATTTAATCCATTATTTTAAAAAGTTACTAAGATGGTTCCTTAATTTGACAATTTGTTACAATCTCAATCCTTTAGTCATTAAAACTAATGGCGCTTGTGTTACAAAATTCAAAATGACCATTCTGCCCTTTTATAACATCACAACCTCAGTCCCTATGGTTTTTAAATAGTTTCGTATTTAGTCTTGTTATATTTTTTTAATACTTTACTATATATGTAATATTACATTAACTACTTTATATATTAATATACAATTTCATGTTTACTTTTAATGGTAAAAAATAAACCGTATTCATAAACTGGAACACACGAGTTTTAACAAAAATAATCTTTTGCTTAAGTATAAAAAACAAACTTTTAATTAAAATTAGATTGCAAAAGGAATTTAAACAAATCAAGATTAAACATTCTAAAACCCTAAATGATCTTTGTTAAATATCAAAGCTTTAATAACAATTAATAAACTTTCGGTTTGGTGTTCTTAGTCGACACAAATAAAGTAGGAAGGATGGGAGAGAATTTTCTAATTGCTTAACCCTAATTACGTGATGATTGGTATCGTATTTAAACTTAATTAGATAATTTATATAATTTCGGATAAATCAGACTATTAAATAAGATAACACATTATCAAATAATATTCGGAAATCGTATATTATTATGTGAAAGATAGATGGAGAATTGAAAAAAATAAATTGTATTAATAAAGTTGATTAAATATGTATTTATATTAATAAAAAATAAAAATAATATTAACCATTGAAAAATGGTAAACAACAAAAAGTTAAGGTGGTATATAATAGTGTATTATAACACTAATTCTAATGGGATGCTATGTGATAAAATATAGAAAAAAATCATAAAAATAAAATAATAATAAGAATAAAATATAATTTTAAGTACTAGAATAAAAATACTAAATATATATATATACATGTACACACACATACATAAATGTATAAAGTAAATAATTAAAAAAATGTTAAAAAACTAAATATAAAACTATTTGAAAACTATAGGTGCTGAGTTTGTAATGTTATAAAAGGGCAAATGGTCATTTTGAATTTTATAACACCAGCACCATTAATTTTAATAACTAAAGAACCAAGATTGCGACAAATTGTCAAATTAAGGGATTATCTCAGTAACTTTTTAAAATAAAGGTCTAAATTAATGATTTATAATAAACCATATAGACCAAATCAGTAATTCACTCTATATATTATAACACAACAAGTTTATCTTTCAAAAAAACGCCATGTCCTATAGAGCGTTTTAAATTGTAGGATTTAAAATTTTTGTTTTTTATTTTTTAAAAGTAAATTTGTATTTTATTGTGGTGAATTTAACTTTAACTAATGTAGAATTTCTATTTCTATTTTTTTAAATATTAGTTGTAATATATATTTAAATAAAAATGTAAATGAGTGATAATATGACGGTTAGTGATGATTAATTATGATAGTCATGATTAAAGTTGTTACTCATAAGATAGACATATGTTAGTGGGAGATGATTTGTAGACATATTTTTTATCACACGCAACAATCATGACTTTTACGTTTAAATATCTACTAACTATTTTTTTTCAATTTCATGGTCAAGGGTATTATTGTTCAAAAATTCATTTTTTGTTGTATATGATAAAAAATTATTATATACAAATTACCTCGTTACGTTAACAATACTGATGATATAACAATCATTACTACCTATGACAACGTTAAGTTGTTATCTGATGTCAACTCTACTAGATACCTAGCTATTTAATTTAAGACCAACATATTTGTTCATTGATTATGAGATATATAGCTCATGACCGTTTAAATTGACCCTTTTGAAAATCTAAATTGACCTCTATGATGTGACATATTTTGTTCATTGATTATGACATGTATTGAAAACTGTAATTAAGTGATTTAACATGTCTAGCATGTAAGAAAGGGAAGGTTCAAATAGTAGTGCCGGTTAAAAATTCATTGAAACTGAATTTGTGGACCCTCATAATTGACCACCCAGTCTAAAGACGACGACTTCTTATAGGAATTCCATTCCTTCTTGAACCAACGCCACTAGCTAGGAAATAAAGAATTGTTTTGTTCTCGACATGCATTCACACGTACAACATGACTTTGGTGCGTTTTCAAGTACTTTTGAAACAAATCAAGACTATTTCAAGCCAAGGGAAGCACCAAGAAATGTTAGCCTTTTCATAATAATTAATTAAGGGCGGAAGTACTAAAATAATTAATTTGATGTCAAAATTTAATCTCTACATGCAATTTCTAGCTACTTTTAAGTGCATTTCTACAAATTTAATTAATACATATTAATTTAAAAGTACCAATTCTTTTTTTTTTTTTTTTACAATATAGATGCAAAATTTTTCACAATTTTCTATATATATTTTCTTCGCGCGCACTTAAAAAATATAATTATATTGTTCATGTTTAAAAGCACAAATAAAAAAGATAAAGTATTTCTTTTTTTTTTACCAGTTTGCAAGAATTTGTAAGAGTACATATATACCTTTTTTTCCTCATCAAGTGGCAGCATGTTCCGGCCAAAGAAGCTATCAACACTGCCGGCAGCTTCATCGGAAGGATCATTGTACTTTCCGTCGGCTGTCCTATACGGGAAGTCATCGGGATTGAACCCACCAGCACCGGCCACCGGAGCTTTCCCTACGTCAACCAAACTATATTGGTTATGAAGATGCCGACGTGCACCTAAGTATGTCAACCCCAAGAAAACCGGAAAACGGTGCCACTCCATCCCTGACTTATCAATACGATGGATCATCTGCACAAATTAATTAATCTGCATAGATCAGATACAATTGATATATATGATGCATAGTTTTTATTGAACTATATATATCTTTATTGGATATTAAACTAAACTTAGTTTATATATAATATGTAATAGATTAAGGATTAGATTGTAAGTAATAGAATAATTAGTAAATATGTAAAATAGATTAGAAAAATACGTAACCGCCGCCAACCGCTACCGTGTAACCGCCACCTTTTGTCTATAAATAGGCGTCGATGTTTCATTTGTAAATAGCGACAAATTGTAAACTTTTCGATAAATAAAGAAGAACGTTGGTTGATTTCTTGTTATTTTGATATCCGATCCAACAATTGGTATCAGAGCCAAGGTTCTCATCCTTTACCATTTTTCAGAAGAAGGTAGTTTTGCCCGGTTGAAAAAGGAACCAGTGGATTGTTGAAAACAGTTGGTTTGATTCACCCTATAAACAGGAGAAGTCACTTTATTTTGGTTTTGTCTGGTGAAAAAAGAACCAGGGGATTGTTAGAAGTAGTTAGTTTGATTAGAAGACAATAGTTTGTCTGGTAAAAAAAGAACCAGGGAACTGTCGGAGGCAGTTGGTTTGATTCGCCCCGCAAACAAGAAAGAAAGAGTTTTTCCGCTCAAGAAGAAGAAGCAGAAAAAATTGGAAGAAAGAAGAAATTATAAAAGAATTCTGAATCACCCAAAGAAAATAAATGATTGATGGATTCCAGAGCATCAAAGATAATTGAAGGAGGGATACCGATGACATTCCAATGCCCAATTCTAAATTCTACGAATTATACTATTTGTGTCGTGAAGATTAAATCACTTTTTAATGTCTATGGAATATGGGAAGCACTTGAACCAAAAGAAGATGTGGATGTAAAGAAAAGCACAATGTCTATTGCTTATCTCTTTCAAGCTTTGTCTGAACAACTTATTCCACAAGTTGCTCAACTTACGAAAGCCACAAATATATACGAAGACTTAAAAGCTCGATTCGTGAATGTAGACAGAGTCAAGGAGGCTAGACTACAAATATTAGAATCAGAATTTAAATCCTTGAAGATGAAAGACTCAGAATCACTCGATGAATTTATAGGAAAGATTAATCAACTTGTGTCTCAAGTAAACAATCTTGGATCTACAATAGAGAACAAAAGATTGGTTCGAAAACTTCTAGGATTTGTGCCAGTAAAATTCATTCAAATTGTTACTGCAATTGAACAATTTCCCGATCTTAATACCATGTCATTTCAAGAAGCTGTTGAAAAATCAAAAGCCTATGAAGAACGCATTAAAAGGCTAAACAAAGGATAAGATACACATGATGAACTTCTGTATGCCAAAACAGACCGAAAAGATAAAGACAAGGAGCATAGTTGTGAACGTTGCGGTTTTAAGAAGTCAATTCAAGATATCAAAGGAAGAGGACGAAGTAGAACTTGGAAACCATTGAGGAACAAAGATGGTAACCAACACCAACAAGACAAGAGTCATATAAAATGCTTCAAGTGTAACAAATTTGGGCATTTCAGATATGAATGTACAAAAAATGATAAGAAGGCTAACTTAACTCAAAATGAAGACAACGAAACAATAATTGGTGCAACACTGTTGTAGACGAGCTTTGAAGAATAGAAGACCTTACTTAAACTATGTTTAGTTTAGGAGGGGTATTGGGTATTAAACTAAACTTAGTTTATATATAATATGTAATAGATTAGGATTAGATTATAAGTGGTAGAATAATTAGTAAATATGTAAAATAGATTAGAAAAAGACGTAACTGCCGCCAACCGCCACCATGTAACCGCCACCTTTTGTATATTAATAGGCGTCGATGTTTTATTTGTAAGTAGTGATGTATTGTAAACTTTTCAATAAATAAAGGAGAAGATTGATTGAATTCTGTTTATTTTGATATTCGATCCAACAATATATAGTTGAGCGGCATGCATGCATATATAAATATATGAAGATACGTACCAAGAAGAGAAGTTTGTCCATCGGTGTCATCCTTTGGAAGATTTCATGAAAATCGACAAGAATAAAGGGTTTGATGAGTGAAAGAAGAAGAGATTTCACACAAGATAGAAATGGAACCATGTCGGGTTTGATCTCGAATAATTAATGAGTAATTTCTTTGAATTTCAGAAAGAACATATTATATATTTTAAAACCTAGCTAGCTAGCTAACTATTGTTATATATAAAAAGGCATAACACTTAAGATAATTGTTCATATATATATATATATATATATATATATATATATATATATATAGGAGAGGGTTATTGTGAGAATGAGTATTTAGAGGAGAATGAGAAAACAAATCTTAGCAATCAATATTTAGATGTTGATCTATTAGATCTAACGGTCGTAATTCACCGGTTGCAATTCATGGTTGTCATTATTCATGGTTGTGTAATGAATAAAATGAATAGTCAAATGTAGACCATTCAAAGCAATCAAATAAAGAACTATGATTAAGTCTCTCATTCTCACCTAAATATTCATTTTCATTTAAACCTTCCACTCTCACTCTCTCTCTCTCTCTCTCTCTCTATATATATATATATATATATATATATATATATGTGTGTGTTTGTGTGTGTATATATATGGAAAAGTTTAATTGAAAACTGTTTTTCGTACGAGAACTGCGAGAACTGTTTGTAACACCATAAATGACTCATTAATAGAGATATTTTGATCATTTATATATTTACCCAACCGTAAATTACGTCCGGAAGAGCCGTCATTAATTTGCGAGTCTTGATTTTCCCAAAATACCCCTCGTTAATGCGTCAATAAAGAGTCATTAGTGAATCATTAATGAGCCACCAAAAATTCATAATCATTCATTAATTTTAATCAAAGGCTAAGATTGGCTATGACAGTTCTCATACGAAAAATAGTACTTATTTTAACATTCTCATATATATATATAATATATATATATATATATATGTGTGTGTGTGTGTATATATCATTAATATGCATGGGTGGTAAAAATACGTGAATAAACCGCTTTTTACCTATTCTAATATGGAATTGTACGTTCACAAAGCAAAATGTATAATGCGTGACAAAACAAACTACATGCATGTGTCTTAATTAAATTCTGAATTTGTTGGTAAGCATAAATTAGATGAGACGTTGTTGGTAAGCAAAATGTATAATGTGACATACAACAACAGGTATATACAGTGGCGGAACTGAAGTATTTATTTTGGGGGGTCAAAATATTTTAACATAAATTATTGTATAACTAAGTAATTAATTAGTAAAAAATCATTCAAATATATATATAAATGAATCTTGTGTTTTGTTAAATCCCCTCTCTAATTGCGTTGTTGTTTTTTTTTTTGCCACCGAACAAATGAAGATCGAATAGAAAATCTATCAAGAAGTTTCATTTGTGTAATTTTTTTATGCAAAGTTGCCACCGAACAAAATGCTTCTCGCCACCCCAGTTGGCGACTACCCATGTACGTATTGGGTTCTTTCATTAAATATTGTGAATTAATTATTTTATTAGTTCAAGTAAATTGACTATTTAGTTTTTATCTTTGCTATATATATGTTCTTAAATAACTAAAATTAGTTTTATGATAAGCATTATTGCTAGAATGTGGATTTTTGTGGTTAACCGATTATAATTCCAATGGGTATACAGAAGTTTAGAATGTTTTTTACTTGTTCATGAGTGACTTGAACTAATTTTAGGTTTATTTCTGTTGTTCACTAACTTTAGGTTTTATGTGATTTTAATTTTAAATATTTTGTTCACTAGTAAACATGGTTTATTTGTTGTTTAGATGGTGTTTAAACTTCTGTTAATATATGTATTAATTTTTTTTTCACTGGTGAACACAGTGGATGTAAAACATAGTGGACACATAAATTGACCTTTTGTCAATGTTTTTACTTTTGTTTATGTATTTGTTCACTAGTAAACATTGGGTTTCATGGGAATTCTAACGGTTCACTTGTTAACATGAATAATAAATTTTTATGGTTTTTCAATATTATTCCTTTATCAACATTCATATTTAACAAATCAAAAAGCATCTCTTTTTGTATATAGATATGGAGAGAGAAATTGAGGAGAAATAATTAATTGGAAAGAGAATATTTGAAGTTCACTAAATGAACTTTTGAATTAAGAAAAAATATTAGTTATCATCTATCTGAACCATTAGATCAAAAATCAATCAATTACTTGTCATGCTTCTCGTACTTCTCGCAATTTTAAAACTTCTCGCATGAACCTTCATATATATATATATATATAAGGGTTCAGGCGAAAAGTGTTTTTTCATAAAAAGTGCGATAAGTGATCCTAGCCTTTAGATTAATAAATCAATGGTTATTATGAATTGTGGTATTTCTGTAATTTAAACAATATAAGTTAGTATTTATTTAAATATAATAGGGGTAAATATGATATTTTAAACTATCTCGGCCTCTCTCCTATCTCCTAAAATCAGGCTATCGATTTCCATCTCTCTCATTCAACCCTTCTCTCTAAAACACAACACACAAAATCTCTCTCTACATACCATGACCAGAACTCCCTTCGCCGCCGTCCCCTGCCAGCGACCACCTATTGGCCGCCCCTCCTGCTATCTACCACGACCGAAAACCCAACCACCTCATGCCGCCAACCACATCCCCAACCAAGCACCATGATTCAGTCAGCCTATGTGACATCGACCGCCGTAGAGCGCCCATGTGACACTATCGACGTTCATACACCGCCCGATCTGTAATCAAGACAACCTATTTCAATATTTGTTCTATCTACTGTCGAGCGCCACTAGATCTATAATCACCACAGACGTCAGCCCATGTGACATCCACCAATTGCCACACAAGAAACATATCCGGCCACCACGGTCGTCTCCCCAACCCACATCGGACTCTTTTTCTCTACTCAGACACCACCACCCGCCTATCGATTCTTGCTCACCATCAACACAGACCACCGATCATCACTTTCTCTACCCTAACCTTTGGTTCTATCAATCGCCTACACCATCACCGGATCCATAAATGAAACCTTAAATGCAATGGATTAACCATATCATGTAAAGGGGAATGAAAGATTTCAGATTAGGATTTTCTAATCCGTATTTGAACCTTTCTCTTATAAATGCCTTTCATTTCCTCCCTGTTGAGTTTGGTACACCTCGTATATCAACAGTAAGATTTTAAGAGTTTTGGGTTTTTTTGATTGTTCATTACTGCATAAGTAATGAATTATCTTTTCTTAATGTTGTTTCATACCCGTATATGTAAATAGTGAATAAAAGACCCTTGAATCTGTTTACTAGTGAAACCATAACAATCACTATTATTGATTTTTCTTTGTTTTGTTTGGTTTTTTCCAAATGTATATATGTGGGCTTATAAGAAATAAAGGCTTCATATTTTTCGATATATTGATTATTTCATGTTGTTTGTGTGTCAAGAGGTTTGTTGAGGCAACAAAGCTAAGTTGGTAGAGAGGCACGCTGAGACAGAAAGTTCTTGTGTTTTATAGATTTTTGAATTCTATATTATGTATTTGTATATTTGTATTTACTAGTGAATAAAGATATCGAAAGATTATAATAATGTGTTCAATGGTAAATACATGTTATGGGCATTGCAAAAATATTAACAGCCTTTTAGTTTTCTATAGCATAATATACAAGTAGGAAAATCCGGGCTAATACAGTACAACTGAGGGGAGGTGATCTTTCTCTTGTTTTAGGTGAACATTCTGATTAGTTCTATTAAGGACGGGTCATATTGATGAAGGTTGTTAAAAGCCCTTATTTTAATATTAACCTATTTAGGGATTGGGGCTTTCGACATAAAAAAGCCACTACAAACAAATTGCCATTCAGTGGCACACATTTTTTATGGCACATAGCTTTTATGCCACTATTTGAATGTTATAATGACACTTTGCATATGCCACTAAAGATATTAATGGTTTTAGTGGCATTTTTTGTTTTATGACACTAATATGCATGGTTAATAGTAACACTAAATGTAATATGCCATTAAAATTTTTAAAATTTTACGACACACTTTTATAATTTACCACTAAATAGGTTTTTATTTATTTAATTATTTTCAAATGTGCCACAATTCAATTTTCATTTTCCCTCCTATATTTTTCTCTATCCCGCCTTCATTTTCCAACAAAGAACAAAGCTATCATCCTCCATACTTCATTGACCCTCTAGACTCTAGTCTCAACCGTACAAAACCATAGTGGACGCCCCTCCTTGCATCGGAGCATCATCCTCGTCCAAATCCCTCACAGATTGTCCCTCACGTCTTCCAGACTCCACCATCTACGGCTGCTCTGCTTTGCTCACCATCGGCGCCACCATTTACTTTGCTCACGATCTCCACCTTGTTATCTCTTGCTCTCAAAGATTGCTTCCTCTCCGTAAGTCCCTCTAACCTCTAGTTTTCTAAAAGGCAGATTCCAATGTGTTATTCTTAGTTTGATAGTTCCTAAACTGTTAATCTGGCCATATGTGTTCATATTTGTTGTATGTTTTAGGTCAAACCTAAATATGTCTGATTGCAAATTAATTATGCGAAATTATCTGTATGATGAAATTGTTGGTGGATTGCTACAACAAGGAGGTTATTTCAAACTAATTGGGTTTGGGTTGGGGTTGGGAAATGCGAAAATGAACAATATTAAAGACTTTGAATTGTTGGTTTCTTTTTTACTGATTGTGATTCTTTATTGAATTGCTGGTTTCTTTTTTTACTGATTGTGATTCTTTATTGAATTGTTGGTTTCTTTTTTACTGATTGTGATTCTTTATTGAATTGTTGGTTTCTCTTTTACTGATTGTGATTCTTTATTTATCTTTCTCTTATCCTGGCCATTGTAGAGTGTGTTGAAGATTATGCTCAAAGGGTTTTTCGATACACACTTTCAAGGTTAGAAAGAATACACAAATATCTTCTTCTTTATATAAGTCTCAAACAGATGTGGCAGGCAAAACCTTTTCCAATGGTCGATTTGTTCTGAGAATAAGGGTGAAAGCATTATCACTTCCCAAGTATTAGTATTTCTCTATTATTTTCTTCACTTTTCTATGATATATTCTATAGATACTTGTTTTAATTATGTTTTGTGCAAATGCAGTGTTGAATTGGAGCAAGGAATTTGTTACAGTTTATTTGGTTTTGCTGAACGGATTTAATGTTTTTTGGTTTCTATATTACCATTTTAGGTCTTTGATCTGAACAAAGAGGCTCCTCATGAGGTGCTACAACAACTCTATTTCAATATATACAGAGAAGCTTAAGCACGAGGAAAATTCCTTGGCCCCTGAAATCCTCCGGAACAGGTTAAAGAATTATAGCAAGTATGTTTAATGTTTTAATGGAGTTGATAGCTAGCCTTCTAGTTTGTTTCTTAGTAATGTTTATTGCATGAATATTTTAAGTTTACTGTCATCCTGATTACATTAAAACTATCTTGATACATTTAAAGTTTTAATGTTCTTCACTAGATTCATAGTCAAGTGCTTATATAAACTCAATCAGGATAATGGGTTTTAGTTTGCTGTTAGTGTTTCACATGCATGTACAGTCCAAAACTTCATGCCACTTCAATATCTTATTTATTGTTCAACAATTACTAAAAGATTTATCTTTAATAAAACTAAGGTTCAGAGATATAAAGACGAGAGGCAAATTTTCACATTATATATCATTGTAGTATTAAAAAAGGCAAATTGTATTTTTTATATTTTACAGTTGTCTTTTGAGCTGCAGATTATGTCAAAACTATGTTAGTCTGTTCTTTTAATGAAATACATCTTGGGTTTCTTTTAAATACCAAGTTACTACCGTGTAAGTAATCATGACCCTTAGTTCTTGAGATGTTTTTTTAATTTTCATCAAGGTTTATTCACTGTTTTTGTAATAATATCAACTTGGTCTGAACATGTAACGGTGTGCATCAAGTAAGGGGTTGTGTTGGGTCTAGTGATTGTTTGGGTCAAGTAACAGGTTGGGTTATTTTGATTTTTCAAGTTTATTAACTATTTTTCTTATAATAGCATAGTAAGGAATGTAATAGTTTGCATCATGTAACGGGTCGGGTCGGATTATTGTTGGGGTCATATAAGGGGGACACGGTCTTGTCTTAAACAAGTAACTTCTAGTATTATTGCCCTCATCGTAATAGTTTTCATAAATATATATTATTTGCACGTTGACTAGCGTTCTCATTATTTGGGAATTAAAAGCTCTTTATTTTTCAAATAGGTAAACGCTGGTATCATTGCTAAAAAGGAATTCACACGAGGATCTTTCGGCTCACGTGAAGATTGCGAAAGAGGACCATGAGCGCAATGATGTTTCGTGTTTTTATCCAAACATTTGTTAGTATAATATGTTTTATGTTTGATATTTAGACTTATTTGACATTTACTATACATTGGAATATTTTGGATGATTGAATTTTTAATGAAAGTGATGTTATTATGATTTTTATTTCTTATAGTTGTGTTTTCATTTTATATTGCGTATTAATAATGATTATAATAAATCACGAATAATATGATAAACGTCTATAGCGGTATTTAATTTAACAATGTGATGTTTGTGGCAAAAATTGTGCCACTAAAAGTAGAAAAGTTGGTGCCACAAATTCATTTTTGTTTATTGTGGCAAAAACAAAAGTGTCATTAAAGGTCTAAAAGTTTGTAGCGGCATACCTAAAAAGTGCCACTAAAAGGCTTTAGTGGTAGTGCTTCTAGCGGCACTTATTTTGTGTGCCGGAGATTCCCAAAGAGGTTGTTAGTGGCACTTATTTAGTTTTTTGTGGCACTTTTTGTATGCCATTAAATAGCATTTTTTTTGTAGTGAAAATACATGAAAAAAAGAGAGAACTAATTCAACATTGGTTCAACCATGAGTTAGTTCAACCATGAGTTCACCGATTCAATCATTCGTTCATTTGTGGACGGTTTCTAGTGAGATTGGTTGAATCAGCGCACGGTCCTATCCGGTTTTTAAACCATAGGTATTTTTTAAATAAACAACTCAAGATTTATTCAGTTATAGCTTTCGCAATAGTTTAGGCTTTAAGTTATAAATACATTTCTTCTTTGTAGGAAACTAGGTATACCTAATTAAACATAACACTTTTTGTAATATACATATTTGCTCTCCTTCTCACCCTCTTTGTATTATTGGCTCATAACCTCTCTCTACGTAGGACCCGTGGTATCAAGTATCAATCAATAAACGAAACGATCAACACAAAATAATGAAGAACTTGGAAGTATATATGATACGTACGTGAGAGAAAGCATACGGCCAAGAACGCAGTTAAACGTGAAATGTGATTGCTTAATGATTTAGGGTTTACAAACTTGTATTTATATCCCTTGGGTATTTACAATAGCTACACTAAACTATGACTAACGTCATATATAAACTAAATTTCACTAAAATATATTGAACACAATTTAAGGACTTAACACATACACTTTCGATATTCAAATTTGACAAGAGCACAAGAAAAAGATTCAAGGGTGGGTATCTTAAGTATTAGCCGATATATTTAGTATATATTGGATTGTATTTTATATATTTGGTTGTTATCTCCTGTCCATATTTATAGGATATTATTGTTGTATTTGTTCCCTATTTATATAGGGTTTCCCATTGTATTTTTCATCAAGAATTAATACCATAAACACTTTTCTTAAGCAAAATCTTCAACTATATTCCTCTACCATGAATAAGTTTGTAAAGTCGATGATGTCATTATGTCAACTAGTGTAGCTATTTGATAGGTTCATTTTTACTTCTTTTTATAGTTTATTTTATTATTTTTAGTTGTTTTGCATTTGCATCATATTGTATTTTTTTATCATTTCTTTATTTTGGGTCTATTTCGGGTACTCTCGAGTCTTCGTGTTTACTTTCAGATTTTTAGAAGACTACGGCAGAGCAGATGTTTGTTGGGCATCAAATGGGAGCACAATGGACTAAAAGGGGATATGGACTCAAGGCCATGGACTCGCTCACTTGGACCAAGAAATGGGAAATAGAAAGTTGGGCTTAACAACTTGGGCCCAAAACTCAAATGTTCCAGCCCCGACGACGTGGCCGCGTGGACTTCAGCATGGCCCGCGTGGGGGGCTGCAAGGCCAAAAACGTCTTTTTACCTTGGAGCTTGCATTTTAAAGGGGAATTAGGGCAAAAACACAGCAGCCACTACACAGAACAGGGCAGGAACGACTTGGAGCAAGGAGGAAGTGATTTTGGGTCCTTTTTGAAGCAAACTTGAAGATTTCTACCATTAATCTTTCTTGTTTGATGTTTGGTACAATTTTCCACTTTTATTTTGCTCTATTTATGTGTGGCTAAGCCCCATTTTTGGTTAACATTGGTGAATCCATGGATTGTTAGCTAGTTTGAAGGGTTTATGAACTTGTGCCTAAAATTTATGAATATTATTCCTAGTTTAATATTTATCTCATTCTTGTGTTTGTATATCATGATTACAAGTATTTGAATGGTTTATGTTAGTTGTTTTCTTGATTACGTAATAGATCTTCAAAACAACAAGTAACAAGTGG
>JAUEJL010089546.1:0-14387 GCA_032274825.1 Drosophyllum lusitanicum
ATGCATTTTACTTTTTATTAAAAAGTTAACAAAACTTAGAGGGTTAAATCATTTTTTAACAAAAATTTAAGGGTTAAGTTGTTTGGGAAAAAACTTTAAGGTTTAAACCAAAAAGAAGGTGTAACTTTGAGGATTAAATAATTATAAATTCAAGCTTTATTGTAAAACTGTTTGAAAAAAAACTTTGATGATTAAACCGAAACCGAAGTAAAACTTTGATGGTTAAACTATTATTGACCCTTCTTTTTTTTGGTTTTGTTTAATTAATTAAATTAAAAAAAACTTCCTATATTGGATAAACCTTTATCGTTCATTTTACCGATACATACATCTTGATATGTTCATTCGGTTGATGTTTCTAAATTTAGAACTCAATTTTATTAAAATATATACGGAAAGTCCAGAAAAACGAATTAAAAAAAGCATATATACGAGGACGAGTACGTAAAAACAATGTATATATTGATTGACTGACATACGTCTATCTATCTATCTATCTATATATCTATTGATCGATCTCCAAATCGGTCCGTAATTTATGAAACGTTTACGTGCTTCCAACCCTACAAACTGCCCCAGCACCTCCAACAAAAGACATCATTTTTTTCTAAATCTAGCAAGGGGAATGAATACCTACATAACACAAAATCTGTATGTACAATGAATGTCATAATTGTTGACTCACTTTTTTTATCCAACTAAAATGAATATCTATCTCATTTATATCCAATTTTCGTGTCTTTAACAATCTATGTTTTGTCAAATTGCTCACATTATAAGCAAATATAAAATGGTTATGTAATTTGCTATGTTATAAAGTATATAATTATGTATATCAAATTTATCATTGTTTAAATAATGTATGTGTTTATTGTTGAAATCAGGAGATATGCATAATATTATTAATAATAAAAAAGTACAGTATGAAAACACATAGAAAATGGCCTATAAATAAGAAACCGTAATGGATAACGGACAAACTTAGCTAAACAGACCTTTATTAAGCTAACATCCCCTCTCAAACTCATGATACTACTGCTCCATGCATTGACAGTTTGTCAAATAGAAAACGGTTGCGTAAAACTGAATGCGCCTTGGTGAATATATCTACAATCTGTAGCGCGGAAGGAACAAACGGCAAAGAAATGGTACCAAGTTGAAGAGATGACGAGTAAAATGACAATCTATTTCAATGTGCTTGGTTTGTTCATGGAAAACGGAGTTGCAAGCAATTTTGGATAACACTTCTATTGTCGCAATGTAGAGGCGTAGGATGATTCAAACTAACACCCATGTCTACAAGTAACCATCTCAATCATACAATCTCACAAGTACTCAAAGCCATGGCACGATACTCTACCTCTGTAGAAGATCGAGAAGTAACCTCTTGTTTCTTACTCTTCCATGATATAAAAGAATCACCTAGAAAAATGCACCATCCAGTAGTGGACTTACGATCATTAGGATCACCATTCTAATCAGCATCACAATAAGCACGCACTTCTAAAGACGGTGTAGATGAAAACAAAAGAGACTAAAACTGAGTGCCCCGAAGATACCTAAGAATACGAAGAACAACAACCCAGTGAATAGTAGTTGGAGCTGAAACAAACTGGCTAACAACGTGGACTACATGAGCAATGTCTGGACGAGTCACCATAAGTACACCAAACTCCCAACTATAGTGCAATACAAACTACAATCAGTTAATGGAACCTCATCCTATAAGGAAACTGGACACTAGTCTCAAGAGGAGTATCAACAATCTTATTATCAGTATTCAGTAAGACGAGCACGTTCAAATATACCAGCTAT
Organism: Drosophyllum lusitanicum; assembly: GCA_032274825.1. Lineage (NCBI taxonomy): Eukaryota > Viridiplantae > Streptophyta > Magnoliopsida > Caryophyllales > Drosophyllaceae > Drosophyllum > Drosophyllum lusitanicum. The sequence continues at coordinate 1,816 of JAUEJL010089546.1, forward strand.
ATACTTTGACTGAGACAAAAGGTAACCTTTTAAGGAAAAAGCAACCTCGATACCTAAAAAATAACGCAGATGTCCCAAATCTTTCATAGAAAAACTGAGACAACTTAGACTTCAAGGACTCAATCCCATCACGATCATCACTTGTAATAATCATATCATCTACATATAAAGATAGAAAAATACGCCCGAAAGTTGTTTTCGTCATAAACAATGCAGAATCATGATGACTAGCCACAAATCCAAGAGAGATAATTACTTTAGAAAATTTCTCAAACCAAGCATGAGGTGCTTGTTTGAGACCATAGAGGGCCTTTCGAAGTTTGCAAACTTCACCAAATTTGTGAGAGACACCTAGTGGCGAGGTCATATACACTTCCTCATGTAAGTCACCATTCAAAAAAGCGTTCTTGACATTCATCTGAAATATCTTCCATTGAGAAATAGAAGCTACTGCAATCAATATGCGAATAATAGTTATCTTTACGGCATGAGCAAATATTTTCTCATAATCCATACCATATTCTTGAGCATATCCTTTAGCAACAAGTATGGCTTTATACCTCTCAAGTCTCAACTGAGCCATCTAATTTAGTCTTGATTTGTATGCCCAACGAGAACCAATCGGACGTTTACCTGGAGGCAATGGAACTAGGCCCCATGTATTAGTCTGACTCTGATGTAGAGTAGCAAGTTCTTCAGCCATAACATTTTGTCAAAGAGGATCACAAACAACCTCTTTAAAAGAAGAAGGCTCGTGAAGACGATGGATAGAAGCAATAAATGCAGCAAATGAATCAAATTAAGATGAATAAACAAAATCTGGTAATTTAGTATATTTACTATTATGCTTGGGCCGAACATGTGATGGAGGAACCACAACCTCAGGAGATGATTGAGTAATCGTGGAAGGTGGGTCAACAGATGCCGGAACAGATTCTTGATTTGTTTCAGGAACATATTATTTGATTGGATCTGGAATGGATTCTATAAATAAGAAACCCTAATAGCTAACAGACGGGCATAGCTAAACGGGCCTTTATTAAGCTAACATTTATAAGTAGGGTATAGATATAAAAATGTTGATTATATCTTTTGTCCATATGGTTTACTAGAAAAACAAAAACAAGCATAAATACAAAGCAGACATCAATCTACTTAACGACATATTTGCTAACACTCCTCGGTCTCTAAAGCCATTGATTTTATATGTGCGCGCAACAAATGAAACAAATTGAGAAGCTTACACGGATCGTAAAACTTATTACAATAGATGAAACAAAATCTACCACCACACCAAGGAGTTGAACCATGAATTAAAAAAGAGTCATATACAACAACAAAAACTCAATCTCAAAACCATATACTTTCATAACCACACAAACAATGTAGCAATACTAACTCACCCTAAGAAATAGAACCACTGTACCACTTGATTATCACGTCTGATCGAACGTGATGAAAAAGACTTGAAACACAATCAAGTTTACTAGGATGATCAACAACTCGGATGAGTGGAGAGAAGAAGAAGAAGAAGAAGAAGAAGAAGAAGAAGAAGAAGAAGAAGAGAAGGAAGGTTGTAATCGATCTCATTTCTACTCCTAACATGTACAGTAATATACTGACTATCAAACATTCTAGTTAAGTAAATATAAACTTTTATGTCTAGATTGTTCTATCAACACATACATATATAATCCACACATAAACAGACGAACGGCTCCATAAGGGTAGAACTTTATGCCATTTATTACAAGAATGATGTGCATATATTAATTGTTCTAACTTAAAATAAAATAAACGATGTAACACTATTTATCCCATGATTTTTTTTAATATATGTTACTCTTTAACTTTTTCACCTTCTGATTTAGGAAGATGTATGTATGTATAGAATACCCTTTAGTTTAATTATTCACAAAAGTTCAATTCCTAGGTATATAAAAAGGTAAATTCTCCAACATGCTTTTCATGTCCCTCAACTGTTTCCTATCTAAAGTTTTGCTATATATATTCTCCTTAATTTGGTGTTAAAATGGACCGGTTTTTGTTCATATTGACAATGACAGCCCTTTAATTGGGCTTTTTGATCATCGATCGGCCTACCATGGACCTCTTTCCATATCCATCTTCAACAACTTTCAAACTGTTCCAGTATTATTCTTGCTAGAAATATATAGTTAAAAGATACGTAATTAATAATATATAAATATTAAGTTTTGTGGTTAAAATCCTCTCATGTGATTAAGCACTAACCATTATATTCTCTCACAAACATGAAAGTGAGTCCTTTATTTTAAGTCAAGAATATATCTTTTCGTATGTCTCATTCTCATATTTGTAAGAGAACATGATGTGTCGTGTTTGTCCATAACTTAAGGAGATCTTAACCCTACGTTTTAACATAAACAGACCCTTTGTGATTAAAGCCAAAAGCGTTCATTCCGGTTTTATAACCATTTACCTGTCCCCAAATACTTCAGGGGCGGATAGTTTCGCCATCCCTACTTTAATTGTCATTTCATTTATACCATAGGCCAATACATATATATCAGCTAGCTCTTTCTAAATTAAGAACATCCAGTTATTAAAAAGTCGTGATTAAAAAAAAAACTTGTAGATGAATCAACATTATATATACATATATATAGGTTTGATCATATGAGAACATATTTTAAGGTGAGAACTTGGAGAACGGTTTATAGCCCTTGAATGATCTTTATTTAAAGACTGATATTAAACCTGGTTTAATTAAGGTATGACGAGTTTTAATTATTTGGTGCATTTTAAATTTACACTTATTTAGCTAATTAAATGATTGGACTACAATTACCTTTCAAATATATCAAGATGCGTACGTGGCATTATTGATCAGGTCGGGGGGCTTCTAGAGTTCTATCCAAACGTACACCCTCCAACAAATCCAACTAATCACTTCAATTCTTTCTATTCTATTATTAGAAATACGTACGTACGTATAACAATATTAAAAAGAAAGGCAAGTTAATTAATGAATTATTGATAAGTACCAACCTACCAGTTTAATAAAGGCCAGATCGATATACTTTTGTATGTTCATAATTGTATAAGTATTAACAGTAATTGAAACAAACACCACAATAATATTAGATGTATGAACGTGAACGAGGAATGATGAAAACGAAAATGTGAATGCTTATATTATTAGGGTTTGTAAACAAGTATATATAGTATATACCCATAAGGTATTTACTAAACATACCATGTACTATGAATAATGTTAATAGCAATATTAAACTTCAACTAAAATATAAATGGACACAACTTTATGTTCTAACATTCTCCCCCTTTGTGTCCATTTTACAATCAAGCATAATAAACAAAGATTGTCTTCTTCATTAGAGCATTTGATTTTTAGCATAAATAGAGAATGAATGTTGAGGGAATCTTCAGTTTCAGCACCCTAGTTATTTTTCATCAAACAAAAGTATACTCCCCCTCAAATATAGTTCTTGATCTTCAACAATGACTTATAACTTTTTCAGTACCTTGCTCTCCCTCAATCTTTAGAACAAATATCTTCTTATGGTAGGCAGATGGTGAAACGTAATGTGGATTGCTGCAAATTTTTTCTTTAGAAAGTTTTAAGAGATGTTTGACAGAGTAAACTAAAAATGGATATTTAAGCTCAGGCAATGTGGGAAGACGTGTATTCGTGTTAGCATTCAAGAATGGTCTTGTTTAACTAACACACACAAATGGACGAGCAACACGATGAGGAGTAGCACAAGAAACATGACCACAATTGTTTTGAAGAAGAGTTTGTTGTTTCGTTCATTCAAAAGTATATTTATTTTCATTCCAAAGCTTTCTCGACCCTGTTTATGAATTTCTTTGTAAAAGACTTAAATCTTGAATAACCATTCTTAGAGCCTTTAGTTTTTGAATGCACAATACTTTTTGATGATTCGCTTGCATAGACTATGACAAGAGACACCTTGATTTCTTTACCGTTGAAAGACTTACACTTTTAAATTTTTTCAAAATCAGAAAATGTTGTGACCTTTTCTTCTACACAATTTTGTAAGTCTTGTTCTAGTTTTTGAATTCTAAGCACAAACTGATTCCTTTCAATTTCAAAGTTTATGCTTTCTGAATGTGCCTTGCTTTGAATATCTAACAATTTTTGTTCAAGATTTCTTATCTTGGTACATTCTTCAATCTCAAATTCATGATATTTGTTTTCTGATATGTGAAGTTTTTCTGTCAATTCAGAAAGTTGTAGAATAAGTTTGACATTTTCTTGTTCTAAATTATCTGCTCTCTTTTTCTCTGTTTTATATTTTTCCAGGCTAAGTTTCTCTTTTCTAGGTTCCAAAATTTTAACTCTTTCACTTTCAACATTTGGAGTATCATGAAGAACACTTAAATCTTGATAAACACAAGTTTCTTTTCTAATTTATTCTTCCTTTTTCGGATCTAAATGTCTTTTAATAGTACTAAATTGTTCAATCAAAGTTGAATCACAATCTATATAACAATACTCATCATCATCTCGAGATACACGTGATTTTGCAGTGTCTTCTTATCAACTATGATATTTTATAAGTCAATACCACAACATTGACAGATGGTACAATCAATATAAATATACCAACACTCCTAAAATTGAAGACTAGAATCAGTAACCTTTGTGTCTTTAATAAAACTCAAATTTGCCATTTTTTAAAAAAACTTGATACTTGAAACTCAGATCTTTGAGTGGAAGGTAAAAGTGATGAATTATGATTGAATGAAATGCAATTAATGTGAATTGTGATGGAATGAAATGCAATTGATGTGAATTGCGATTACATGAATTGCAATTGGTGGATTGCGATTGGTGGATTGCGATTGGTGGATTGCGATTGGTGGATTGCGATTGGCGGATTGAGATTGGTGGATTGAGATTGGTGGATTGTGATTGGTGAATTGCGATTGTGATTTGAATTTCAATTGGGTTATAGACGAGTACACTAATTGCAATTTGAAATGCGATTAACGAATTGCGATTGGATGAGAAATAAAAATGTAAATTCGATTCTAATTATGATTAGAGGACTTAATTAACCAAAGTTAAGAATCAACCCTCAACTATGATCAGTGAATTGCAATTGGTAAAATACGATTGTGAAAAACTTTTACGTTTCAAAGTCTATGTCGAATACAGAACCAACAAAAATAACCTAATCCTTAAATTAAGCCACCTTTTCACTTAATTTTCAATCAAAAGCCTTCGAAAACAGTCTCTAAGAATGTCTTGATGGTAGGCTACGGGGATGATAAGAAGAGAAAGAGGCGCAGTGGAAAAAGCAAGGGTCATACCCAGTCTAGCCAAAATGCTGCTAAGGCCAAGGTATACAGGAAAGGCAAAAAGGCAAAGTCGAAGAAAGCAAGATCTAAAAACCGGTGTTTCAAGTGTGGTAATATTGGACACTAGAAAGTGAATTAATTGCCCGAAGCGTCACGAGGGAGGTGGCAAGGCTAGCACCTCAGATATTTAGTGACTTACTTTAGTTTTTCATTTTTCACTTGTATTTCCATACGAGTGTGTTGACTTATAGCAATTTTAATTGCAGGAGATCAAGGAAAGTAAAACAGCTCGACATTGGAAGGATCTACGTGCAGTCCTGGATATTTTAATTCTTTATTCAAATTATTTAGTTTGTTAAAAACAATTTCCAGTTTCAGAAACTTGGTTTTTGTGAATTTTAAATTAGTTATGAATTAATAGTTTTTTTTATCTATACACGTGTATTTGATTTGACTAGACAAAATATGACTAAAATCTTGCTTAATAAGTCAAGAATTGACTTATTGTGAATCCTTCATAGTTTTTAATGTCCTATATACCTTGCGTATTAACGATAGTTGTTTCACTAAATTTAATTATCTCATACAACAAGGTTTGTTGTATATTTAGGAAAAAATTTCTAAAAGGTTATTGTAGTAGATCAAATGGAGTTTATGAAAACTAATTCATTCTAAGTATAGAAACGAATAGAAACACATGAGATAATGGATATGTGTTTACAAAATAAAATATTTTTGAGTATGAATTGTAAGAGTATTTATAATCAAGTGTATAATACTCATATGTTTGAATAAAGATTTTGTTTCTTACAAGTGTGTTATACTAGTGAAGTTTAGTAAAACCAAATTCCATAATTATAATTAAGGATATTTGTAAAATCCAGCTTGGTTTTATGAACTCTGAATTTCTTAAATAAAGTCTATGTTTAGACTTGTAACTTAAAATCGTGGTTTTGACTAGTAAGTCAAGTTTTGATTAAAGTCAATAAGGTATTTTAAGTGAAAGTTAAGTTTTCATAAAGGACAGTGAAAGCACTAGACATATGTTCGAGATTTGTTGGGAACAAATTATTTATTGGTTCTAGAGTTTGAGAACAAGTTTGAATAAATAAGGAACATAGAAGTTAATAATGTTATGGGAATATGGTTGAAGTATTAGCTTGTTAAATTTTAATAATAACAGGAATTTTGAAAGTCTTTGCTATAAGACTTTATCCCGAAAATGATTAGTAGTTTTTAGAGTTACTCAAGATAATTACTACGAGTATTGTGACAATTTAAGTCGAGTTTGAACTTAAGGAGATGTCATAATCATGTATAAAAATTCAATGTCGATATCATTAATACAAGATAAAATTGATCTCGATCGATCTAGTTTTGCAACTCAAGGAAGAAAATAGGAAGCAATACGGACTTTTACTTTATGTGAGAAACTAGACTAAATTGGTAGGTGAGACTTCTCAGGGGGTCACTTATCATGGTAATGTACTCTCATATGCACGTTTAACTGCATCGTTTTCATATGATTAACCATGTTTCTGGCCCTACAACGCGTTATGTCGGATAAAATATAAGTTATTTATGAATCCAACATTTCTACTCCAGTTCACTGCATAAATAGTAATTTAGCCAAGTTCATAGTACTATGTAATTTTTTTAATAATTTAGATTAAATTAGCTAGTATAGTAATATATAAGCACTCGTGAAAACCTGAATATGCAATACTTGAACTGATTAAGACAAAACTCTTCATATGTGGTATGATCTATTAATCTTAAAAAAACAATAAAAAAAACCACGTACATACATTAGAATTGAAAGAAAAATGAAATTAAAATTCTTGAAATGTAAAACGAGAAGTATTAATAAAGTATTTGTGTCAATAATTATGACGTAAATTATTCAAAGAAAATTAATTAATGTTGTGTTGAAGACGAAAATTAAGTATATTCAGTAGAGAATGAAGAATGTTCAATATAGTTCATACTTAATTTATAGTCCTAAAAGACTAATTTTAGCCTTTGAATTAATGATATCAATGGTCTAGATTGCATTTTAAAATTTTGAACGGAGTGACATTTTCGTAATTCACATGTGATGTTTTTACAAATCACGTGTGATTGTATACTAAATCACCTATAATTAAATATTAAAATTTTAGGATTATGTTTTTATATGTACTTTATCGAACATTAACCTTCAAAATAAACAAAAAGAACCCATATATTCAAATGGCCAAATGGGTCTCATGTCATTGTCTTGAAAACATCACGCCAAACTTGCAAAAAAGGAAACTTCGCATGTGAAACTCGATATAAACCAAGAAAAAGAGAAATACAACACGAAATCATTAACATATTTATATGGTCTTGTTAATATTACTTTATGATTTATCTTATTTCTCGTAGATTATAAGTATGAGAATTCATTATATTACGGTTATACACTCACAATATATCAAAAAGTTCACTTTATAGGTTCACATATTAGGATGTTAACTTTTTTTAAATTCGTTTAAAATATTAAATGCTAGGAGTAGTCACACTCCACAACTTTAATAACTTCATATTCTCATGTTAATTTTTCATTCCATCATTCAGCCTATTACTACATACTAACCATTAAAAGAATTATAAAAAAATAAAATAAAAGAGAATGAGATCAGTCATCATTAGCCCACCACAATGCCTTCTTCTCCGACGTTTCAATCTCCACGTGCACAAATACACCCGGCCACCAGTCAACCATACTGTCGCAGAGTGGTCTCGATGACGACCACGACGTGGTGGCTCGACTTAGCCCACTATGCAGCTTCGCCATTCCATTACTCTTATTTACAAGTTGGTCAACAACTATCATGACAACATGGCTATAATATACATAGTATCTTTTTGGTTAAATGGAAAGGAATGACAAAAAAATGAATTGGACAAATGAATGGAATGAAAAAGGTAATGGAATGATTCATTATTATTCATCAACATGTTTGATTATTTTACGGAATGAAATGAATCATTATATAGGAATGAAATAAAATAAATTTTAATAACAAAATTTAAGGAAAAAAATATTAAATTGTAGCGATTCATTCCATTCCTTAAAGAAATGAAAAAAGAAACACTCGTCCTCCAAGAAATGAAAATTCTTAAAATAAAGGAAATCATATTTCGTACATAATAATCTATCCTGTTACATAACTAACAAATATTTTCTGACAAAAAAATGAAATAATGATTTTCTTTCCGTTCACCGTTCCACCGCAAGAAATGCAACGATAATTTTTGCCATTTTCAACTATTTGGCGATGGATAGACTAGTCAAACTAAGCAGAAGTCTAGAATTTGACCAAAGACTTTTCGCCTTTGACCAATAATTGGATATATTTGGTCGAAAATGTGATCTTTCTTCCCCACTTCTTGGATCATGTCAATATCCTCACATCACATATAAAAACGTGATACCATCATCAGCTTCTTCACCAACAAATCATCAAATCGATCTCATCAAATATTTTCGATCTCAATCTCTTTACCAATGAATAGAAACGCTACTACTGTGGTGACACAGATTTCCCGATTGTTATCAACACAACCGGGGCCCCGTTTATTCTCCACTGCTACTAGTTTTGCGCGCACGGCCATCACTGAACCCTCCAAGATTCCTGTGGGTACAGCCACCGGAACCGCTAGGGTTTTGTTTATGCACGCTCGAAACTTGAGCACGAATGCATCTTCCCATCCGGGCTCGGAAAAGAAAGGTGACAGTGATAGCAAAGCAGTGTCGAGCTATTGGGGTGTAGCTCCACCCTCACTCACCAAAGCTGATGGATCAGCTTGGAAATGGAACTGTTTTCGGGTAAGTCATCATCCTCTCAACCTTCAGTTTGGTAATCAAACCATCTAACGGATAAGGCACCTGCTCTAGAATTCTAGTCCCACGAGGGTTTCAATCCGGGATGGCTAGGGCTTGTAAGGAAACGACCACGGTAACTCGTGTTAAGCCGCATATATCTAAGCAAATGCTCAACCCTCGAGTAACCGGGAAAAACTCCTTTTATTTTTATTTTTTTGTAATTAACACATTTTTATTGACATATCTTGACATAACAGCCATGGGAAGCTTACCAAGCAGATACATCTATTGATGTCAAGAAGCACCACAATCCAGTTACTTGGAATGATAAAATTGCCTTTGGGATAGTTCAAGCACTCAAGTATCCAACCCATTTTTACTTTCAGGTATATTTCAACGTTAGTGAATAGTGTATATAGTTAAAATTATTTGCTTTCATGTCTTTAGTAACACTTTTTTTTTCCGTCACTCGAAACTTAGAGCCGCTTATAATTAATGATCGTTCCCAAAATTGTTGCAGAAAAAACACATACACCACGCCGTTCTGCTAGAAACAGTGGCTGCAGTCCCTGGAATGGTCGGGGGGATGTTATTGCACGCCAAATCACTTCGTCGATTCGAGCAAAGTGGCGGGTGGATCAAAGCTCTATTAGAAGAAGCCGAAAACGAGCGAATGCACCTCATGACCTTCATTGATGTATACGAACCAAAATGGCATGAAAGAGCCCTGGTTTTCGCGGTCCAAGGTGTGTTCTTTAATGCGTATTTCCTCGCGTATTTGGCATCGCCAAAACTCGCACACCGGATCACTGGCTACCTTGAAGAGGAGGCGGTGAACTCGTATACCGAGTTCTTGAACGACTTGGAGAAAGGAGTGATGGAGGATATTCCAGCACCGGCTATTGCCATTGATTATTGGTGCTTACCACAAAACTCAACTCTAAAAGATGTGGTTAGAGTTATACGAGCAGATGAAGCACATCACCGTGATCTTAACCATTATGCATCGGTAAGTCTGTCGCTATGAATTTGTTTGCCAATGATCTCGATCAGGATTAATTAATTAATGATTTTTGTTCTTCTTTTTGAATTCTTTCAGGACATTCAGTGTCAAGGACATGAGCTAAAGGAGTACCCTGCTCCAATTGGGTATCACTAAGAACTACGTATCGTGTCGAGTCGATAATTTTGAGTTTAAGTTGTCGTGGTTTATATTCAGTCATAAATTATTTATAGAAATATAATGCTACAAGCCTACAATCATGCATTGTAAAAGTGTAAACGTATGTTTATAGTTTTTAAGCTTTAAGATAATTAACCAATGATAATTTTATGAATCATTTTGTTTGTTTCGGGCGCATAACGAATTTTTAATACTTATTTTATTTAATCGTGTATATAATTAATTAATAATTGTTGTTAATGGTACCTCATGACCCACTATTTTTCTTATAGAATCCAACTCATGAAACACATCATATAGCGATTATACACATCCCAAAGGGTCCACTTTTGTTGAATGGAGGCGATCATTTTTGGCTATGATACGGTGTTGAATATAAATAATATACAATAGGGTCATGGGTCTTAACCTAAATAAAGGCATATATTTGATACATAATAGACAAAATACTCTAACACACTCTGGCGTGTAGATGTCAGTCCACTTATCTATAATTATAAAATAACCGAAAAAACATCTTTTGGATAAAACGACAAAAGACTCTTGTGGATCAATATATAAACATCATTAGCCTTAAAAGGCTTAGAATCCTTTGAAGGTAAGAAAATTATGACCTGTCATGTTATCTCGAAAGAAAAATCAATGATGGTCGGTCATATTATCTCAGAAGAAAAATTAACAGGGCTCTTATTTAAAACAAGTTGGGACCCTTTCTAGGAGCTAATGATTTTGTTGCGAAAGAATATGACCGCTTATATTCTTTTCCATTTAAGATCTCAGTCTCATCAAAAGGTTGGATATGCTAAATAGCCTTTCCAAACACCCACCTAACAACAGTTTGGAAGAAATCATGTTACAATTCTAAATCTCAAAAAGAATGTAGAGTTGCTAGATTGCAAAATCGAGTCTTAAAACCAAGAAATGAAGACGCCCGTACAAATCGTTGAAGAAAAATTGAGGATTCAGAATTCGAGACTTGAAACGAAAGAAAAAAGGTATCAAATGGGTCATTGTGTAATACCCTGTTTCCGTATATTAAATAAATGAATATTTTATTGGATGATGCGAGTTTTATATATTTTTGGAGTTGCTAATTATTTATGGAATTTAAGTTGTTATTGAAATTGGTGGGTTGCTTAGGTTATTAATTAAACAAGTTTGGACTACCATATTGTTGGGTTAATTAATTAAGAGTTATGGAGTAAAGGTGTGAAAGAATAAGCCTGGTGGGCCTAGGAGTTGTGCAACCATTGGGCCCAAAACCTTGTGGGAAGCATGTACAAATAGGAAATTAGGGTGTAGCCTCCCAGATTAGTGTTACTGTTGCATTGAGAGAAAGAAACAGTGTGTGTTGTGTGTGTGCTAAACTCACGAGAGAGCAAGGAGGAAGGTGTCAAGAATCATTTGGAAACTCAAGGAATTGGCAAAAGAATCATCAGGTAATGTTTCCTATCTCTCTATGATGTTGTAGGCACCAATTTTATCTTGTTTGGATGATTATAAGGCTAGATAAGATCTGGGTTTTTGGGGTCTTGGGTTTATGAAGAACTATGGTAAAGAATCTGAGCTAGGAACTTGAATACTTGTTGTGTTGTGTTTAAATCTTGAAGGAAGTGCTTAAATGAATGGAGAAATGTTTTGAAACAAAAATAAAGTGATTTGGTTGAGTTTTGAGAAGGTTGTGATTTTGAAAATGGAGTTTCAAGGTTCTGGGTTTTTCAAAAGATGAACTGGTAGGGAAGAATAAGTCGTGCGACCTTCAAGCTAGGTCCATGCGACTTTCAGCTTGATTATTTGCTCCATGCGACTTACAGTCTAAGTCCATGCGACTTTCGGATGGTATGGTTAGGTGTTCATGCGACTTAAGTGTTTTCATGCGATTGTCGGATCCTATGAGTAGTCATACGACTGTCGGATGGCATATGTATATCCATGCGACAGTCGGATGTTGCAAAGGGGTACCGGATTTCATATAAGTGTCGGATTTCAATTAGTGTATCGGATTCATAAGACTTTCGGATTTTCTAAGTGTGTCGGATTTCATATGGTTTCATGAGACTATCGGATTTCATAAGGTGTCGGATTGTATAAGAGTGTCGGATTTCATAAGTTAATTCCATGCGACTTTCGTTCAGTTCATGCGACTTTCAGTATTGAATTTGTACCATCCGACTTTGTAGAATGATCCGACTTTCGGATAGGGTCCGA
>JAUEJL010089557.1:0-26673 GCA_032274825.1 Drosophyllum lusitanicum
AATACAACGGAAACGAACATTGATTATTAAAGTTAGAATATAAATGAAAATCATTTTCGAAATTTGTGCCGAACGTTAGAAAACAAACATGGAATTTGAAATATTGATAAAGAAAATCGTAGTTGAAACGGAAAACCGTATTCGAAAATTGTACTCGAAAACCGAAAAAATTCTTGTCGATGACATTTGGAAAATGGGTCGACCTGAAGGTCGACACGAAAAAAACTGACATGACCTAAACCTGACACGAAAATAAATGGGTCGAAATTGGGTCGACACAAAACTAACCCGAACCCGAGCGACACGAACCCGACCCAAATTAATAGCCTTAGTTACACCAAGCTGTTGAGAAGAGTACAGGAAGATGATTTATCACTACACGGCAGTATGACACCACATGATTAAGAAAATGAGCAAATATAAAGAATTGACTTGTGAATATTAAGTTAAAAGAAGTTTAGATTTTATTTCGAATATCCGTACACTATTATTATTAATCGTTACATCATCATTACTAACATCCCATGGTAAAAGAATATAGAGTCGCTTCATGCTTCACTTATTTCTTTATGTTTAAACTCAGAAAATAACCACACTTCATATATTGCATATACTTCAAAAGTTTTTTAAAAAATAAAAAAAAATAAAAACTCTCCTCTCTCCTTTCTCTATTTCTCTATCCTCTTTGATAAACTCATAACTACCACCATGAACTCATGGATCAAAAGTAGGGTGTGAGACCCGTAAAAAAACCGGACCAAATTGAAAAAGACCAGATCAGACTGAAACCTGAAATCTATAAAAAGCAATGGCTGAAGACTAGACCGACCGGTCCCAATCCGGTTTGGTTCGGTCTGTCGGTGTTTTGGTTTATTGGTTGTGTTATACACTATACCAAACCAAACTAGACTGGATATGACAGAAACCCAAAATCTATAAACAACAAGGACCGAAGACCAGACCGTCATTTTGGTTCGGTTCGTCGGTTTTTCGGTCTATTGGGTTGCATGTTCGCCTCTAATAACGAGCCTTACACAAACATTCCGCAACGGTGATGATGAGTTTATGAGCTTGTGATAGGAGATTTGAAAGCTACAACGAGCTCGTTATGCAACCGTTATGGTTTCTCTTATCGTTTCACGTGTCCCTTTTAGAAAGTTGAGTCAAATGGTTTCTGTTAATTTTTTTATATTCACAAACTATGTTAGCTAATTATCAACTTAAAAACATTATTTTCTAAAACTTAAAACCTTCGGCTTCTAAAAACTTCGAAAAGCTTCCTACCAAACACATCCTAAAAAGGTGTTTTAACATCTCGAAAAGTCAGGTTTTACAACAAATTATAATACCGTACATTTACAAGAAAAAAAACACTTTTATAATATATATTAAATAACAAGTTTGTTAACCAAGTGCGAATATGCCAGAGGTAAGGACAAGGTTTGTTAGGCGGTAGACGGGGGTACGAATCCTGCCTCTACAAAATCTAGAATTTTAATTTTTTATAACTTTATGTAAACAATATTTAATATATTTATTTATTTAAGAATTTTAATCAAAGATAAAAGCAATTTAAACTTTATTTCGATTAAACTCTAAAACTTTTTTTTATATTTTAACTTTCAAGTTTATGCTTATTTTGTTCAAACAATTAACCTTTATTCTTGAATTGTTTAAGCATTAAAGTTTAAGTTAATTTGATTTAACAGTTAAACTTTATTTTTTAGAATGGATCTTATGTAGGTATGCATCATATTATAGTTTGATCGTTTGGCCAAGATGTAAATAAGTCGTTATAGAACAACTAAAATTTTTTACGTTGCAACTTCTGTCTTTTTTTTGGTAAAAAATATTCTTAAATATGTGTTATTATTTATATTTTCACTAACTCACTAATAATATGTTTTCTTAATCAAATAAAAGACCACATGAATTTCGTGCATTAGTAATATGTATATTTATTTAAAGGTAAAACCATTCGAAAAAATTGAAGGTTTAAATAAATAAAACTTAGTTTTTTATGACGGAAATAATGTTTAAGTATAAAAGCAAAATAACTTAATACTTTAAAATGTTAGGTGTTTTGAAAATAAAAGTAAAAGTTAAACCAAAATAATCTTTCAATTTTAGAGTTAAACAATTTTTAGATAAAGTCAAAAGATTAAATCACAATAGTCTTAAACTCCAATGATAATATAGTCAGGAAATAAAGTTTAAATGATAATTAAACCAAGATAAAGCTTTAATTGTAAGGACTAAACCATATTAACCTTTTTCGTAAGGAGATTAATTAAGAATACAAAATTATGTCATTATCGCTTTCGTTTTTAGTTTTTCTTAAGTAATATATTTATGTACTTTTTTAAATATTGTATTCTTATAATTTCTTTTTTCTATTGTATTTCTTATATAAACAATATTTGTTATATTTAATTATCAGGTTTAATAACTACTGTAAAAATTTTAATAAAAATTTATATTATTACTGCATATTTTTTTCTAACAGCTATATTATTAGTGTATGTTACTCACCTTTCATATATCTTGTAGGATGATTATGTTTAAAGAAACAATAACTCAACTGAAGTATTTCTACTTTTTTCACAAACTTTATATTAATTACTTACTATATTATTAAGTTAATATGGTCTTAGTGTATTAGGCTACTTAAAGTGGTTTTTCTTTCAAAAAAAATTTGAACTTGATGGGTAAATATAATTTTTTTGAAGACGAAAAGTCAATATTTTATCTATAACATTTGAAATCTCTTTTGACTCTTTTTTGTTTTAATATTCTTGCACCATATTAGAACCCTAATCCTGTGATTATTTTTTTATTGCACGTTTTATTACTTTTGGATGTGTTTTTATAAAATTATTAATATATTGTCACGTAGATCAACCTAATCCTATAATTTATTTTGTTAATAAAATTTTACATTCATAAAACCCGGCGCAACGCGCGGGCTATAAAATCCTAATTTGAATACAATCCTCAACCAAATCTCGAGATTTATATGTCTACGGATTGGTATTTATATCCATGGTAGATTCAAATAATGCCGATCGAACAGAGAGGAAAAGTGAGTTCCTTCGGCCTTGTTTCATAGAATAGTGAGAGAAACTGATTTAGGCTGCCTCTTGGTGGGCTAACCGCTAAAGGATGCTAAATGAATTGTTTTGAAGGATACGTGGGTTGAAAGCCCGAAACATAATTACAATGAGCAAAGGGGTTTAATCAATTATTAATAATTGTAATAATTTTATTAAATTTTACAGAATACTGATAATACACCTGACATTGCTAGGCTATAGAAAATCGAACACCATAGGGGATCGAAGAGGTGTAGTGTCTTGGATAACTAACTTGCCAAATGAGTCAAGTGAGTACATTAACTTTATACATATGAATGCATAATTAGAACATTATGTATATATGTGAATGCACAAAGAAATGTATGTATGGTAAGATGATTTAAATGATGGCAAGGGTAACTATGATAATTTTTATGTTATAGAAAGAGTTGCTTGTCAATTTACATATTGAAGAAAAGCTCAGCATAAAAGTCTTAGGGTGTGTTTGGCGAAACTAGCTGGGGCTGGAGCTGATTAATTGATAATCTCAAGCCCAAGCCATAAGCTACTTGAAAATGCTTTTATTTTGGGGGTTATGGGGGATTATGTTTTTAATAATCCATGAAGATTTTAGCTCCCGAACGAGGCTAAAGGGCTGGGGATTATGAAAACTAGAATCTCAAGTCCCTATAATCCCTCATAATCCCGTTACCAAACCCACTGTGTTCAAGTGCTGGTTGGCAGATTTATTTTTGGGATTTTTAGACTACACTCCAAACAATGTTACTAAAACACCATAATTTTCGTAGGGGATTCACGTGGTGTGGTGTGTTAGTCTTGGATGACTAACTAGTGTAATAATTATTCAAGTAATTACATCAACTTTATACATATAAATGCATAATAAAAACAATTGAATGAACAAAGTAATAAATATGGGATTACGATGATATTACATGTGTATGTAAATAAGTAGTATGATTACGTTTTTATTTGGTTATTAAATTGTAATAATAATGTAAGATACACGTACACATGGTTTGACATTAGCTGTTGAAGGACTTATGATGAATGTTGTTACGAAGATTAAGGGCAATGGAGCGTTATTGGATTAGCATTAGCCTGAAACGTCACAAATTTTTTTTACATAACAATAATCATTACTCAAAATAAAGTAATATAATTTAACTGTTAGAATTCATAAATACAACCATCTTAAATCAGAGTATTTACATTGTCAGTAAACAACGGAGGCTAAAGAAAGACATGATTGTTATAAGCATTTGATTAAAAATCTCTTGGAAGCTACTGTCGTTGTTGTCACGCCAGAGCTTTGCCCTTTTCCTTACTTGACGATTCTAAAAAGAGATAAAGAACAACGAATAAACACAAAGCTTAGGGAGTTAACACCACACTTACATTTTATAGCAGATAGCACACACCGCCAACGGTTCACGTACATACAGCAGTTAGGCCCCGCCCTTGCTGCCACATCTCGGGTCCCACCCGTTGATGCCTAAACTCAGGCCCCGACGGCTATGACACATCACATGTCACATCTTCATATGATGTCATCTTCTCCCAACTAGCCACACATGCTTTGTAGGCTCACATAGTTCATAGATCAATAGCAGCCAACACGTATAACAAGTTAGCTATCAACGGTTACATATAAACTCATACACATCACTATCACATACACTGCGAGTACATATCACAATATAATGAGTAAGTTAATGTAAACTCATCTGATTGTAGCTTAAACTTAATCAATAGTTCGCTTAACGAATATCCGGAATTTAAGCAGTTACTGACAATCACCTACAATAAATGTTGCGATGTAATTAAACACTAATCAAAGTTACGACCCTGTCTACTTGAGTCCTACACATTACGATTCCCAACTCAATCATAATTTGCGATTCCTAGCTTTGCGATCGGTGATTAATGATTCAACTTAGAAACATGGTTTACGATCCTATATCACGATTCTTAATTAGGATTTGCATTAAAGCTACTTTATGATTAAGCTAGGGTTCTGATTTGCGATCCCTAGGTTTACAATTCCATCTATATGCGATTTCCGATTGATAATTTACGATTGTAGGTTATCGATTCCGAGTTACGACTGAGGAATCTCACGAAGAAACTCAACTCCGATTACGATTAGGACCCGGTCTTAAGGTTTTCGATTGGTTTGATACTCTTTTATGATTCATTATTCATTACAATCCTACTGTTTAGGATTTCCTTCCTAATCTAAGATTTACGATTCCTCTAGATCAAGAACAGTTACGGTTTACAACACAACTGACACATCCTAATTCAAACTTGCTTAAAACGTAATCATTTTCACCCATTCTTGTCTTAATTGAGTCCTAACATCATTTAAACAAATCCCTCACAATTAATTTCATTTCCATTCGAACAGCAATAAAACCCAATAAAACTCTACCAATTCCTAATTATTGTTGTAAAACCTATACGAGGTTAACGACAAAGGATATAGGGTCATTACATGTCGATTCCTCGATAAATTGGTGTAAGAATGGTGATGATCCGAGTCATCTACCTCTCGATAGCAGCAAAATGCACACACAACACATTAACAAACACTATGATGTGGCTACACTAGCTAATGTCTAGGGTTTTGTGCCGTAAAATGGTATATATACCCTTCCTCTTACCCCTTTGTGTCCAAACACCCCTAATGTCTATAATTTAACTCCTTATTGGTAAACCTTTAATATATTGGCAAAACAAGTCTAAAATAATGATCGATTTATTACTTATATAAATAATAATTACAAAATTAAAAACGGATATTATAACTCTCTCCCACATGAACACGATTTCGTCCCTGAAATCACTATACTAATAACTTTGGGTATTTCCGTTGCATCTCTTCTTCCGGTTCCCAGGTCCATTCCTACCCCTTGTGGTGTTCCCACTAGACCTTTACTAGTCCGATTTGCTTATTCCTTTAAGTCTTTATCTTTCTTTCCAAAATTTCCACTTGTTTTTCTATGTATTTCATTTTGTTGTCCACCACAATGTCTTCCGTAGGTACAAAGGTCGACTCTTCGGCTAGACACTTGCGCAAATGACACACGTGTAAGGTGTTATGAATTTTTGATAACTTTTCGGGTAGTTACAACCTGTAAGCGACCTTCTCAACTCAAGATATAACCTTGAAGGGTCCGATTAATCTCGGGCTCTGCTTGCCCTTTTTCTAAAATGAATTACACTCTTCCAATGTGATACCTTCAGTAAAACATGGTCTCCCACCTAAAATTCCAGTTTTGATCATCGTTTATCCACATAACTCTTCTCTTAGCTTTGGACTGTACATAGTCTTTCACAAATTTTCTATATGTTCTCTGTCATTCTTTGCACCACTTTTGTGCTTCCGAGCTCCCTCTGCCCCACGTACCTCACCCCAATAAATTGGAGTTCTACACCACCTCTTGTACAACATCTCGTACAGAGGCATCCCCAGTACTAGCATGAAAGCTGTTGTTATAAGATAACTTGACCAATAGGAAAATGTATCCCAGCTACCCCCAAAGTGTAACACACATGCTATCGGCATGTCCTCTAAGTTTTGTATCGTCCGCTCACTCTGGCTATCCGTTTGAGGGTGATACGTTGTACTAAAATGCAACCTCATCCCCAAATCGCTGTGAAACTTCCTCAATAATCTAGATGTGAACCTTGTATCTCTGTCAATCACAACTGACATTGGCAAACCTGCGTCGAGATTTTCTCTTTCAAAAACACATCCTTCATTCTTTCTGATGAGAATATCTCATGGATAGGGATGAAGTGTGCATTCTTTGTTAACCGGTTAACAATGACCCAAATTGCTTCGAAACCTCTCGGAGTTCAGGGTAACTTGGTGATTAAATCAATCGTGATATGCTCTCATTTCCACTCAGGAATCTCTAAAGGTTAAACCTTTTGTGGGATCTTTGGTGCTCGGCTTTAACTCTCAAGCATGCTAAGCATCCCTCAACATGCTTAGCTACATTCCTCTTCATTCCGGACACCATTAATCTGCTCAAAGATCCCTGTACATCTTTGTAGCCCTTGGATAAATGGAAAACTTAGACTTATGAGCTTCATCGAGTAGCGTCATGCTGGGTAGCCAAATTCGTCCATACTGGGTCAACAAGTTTCTGCTATCCTTGACGAACTTAGCTACTTGTCCTTTGAACCGCTCTTTCTTCCGGTTCTCGTTCTTAATTGTCTCCATCTGAGATGATCTAATCAGATCGAATAAGGAAATGGTCAATGTCATCCCATACACACCACACACAACAACATACATCCCGCCTTCCTGCTCAAGGAGTCTGTTACAACATTGGATTTACCCGGATAATAGAGTATCTCACAATCATAGTCCTTCACAAGGTCTAACCACAAGGTCTAACCACAACCGATGCCTCGTATTCAGATTCTTCCATCCCTTCTTCTAAGGTTAATACCGGGGACTCATATAATTTCCTACGTAGGGTCTTGAATGCTTTATATTGATTGGCTCCTATAACACCCCAATTTTTTTTAAATAATTAATCGATCATCAGAGTAATACGCATAATCATTCATGAAAATTCAATTACAATTCTTTCAATCACGATTCCTATTCACGATTTGCATTAAAGCCACTTTTTGATTCTAATTCATGATTCCATGGTTTATGATCTCTGCCAGGGCTAATCCAATATTATTCAGATTTTACGATTCTATAGTTTATGATTCAAACATCATATCCGGTTTTTGATCCCTGATTTGCTATCATACTTTATGATTTAAGCTAGGGTTCTGATTTGCGATCCCCGGGTTTATGATTCCATCTATATGTGATTTCCGATTGATAATCTCCAATGGTAGGTTTCTGATTCCGAGTTACAATTTGCAATTGAGGAATTTCACGAAGAGACTCGACTCCAATTATGATTAGGACCCAATCTTCAGGTTATCGCTTGGTTTGATACTCTTTTGCGATTCATTACACTCCTATAGTTTACGATTTCCTTCCTAATCTGAGATTTACAATTCCTCTAGATCAAGAACATTTACAACATAGCCAACACATCCCAATTCAAACTTGCTCAAAACTTAATCATTTTCACCCATTCTTGTCTTAATGGAATCCTAACATCATTTAAACAAATCTCTCACAATTAATTTCATTTTCAATGATTGAAACACGATTCAAAACTCATCTTTGTTCCCGGTCTCATATCTCCATTCAAACAACAATAAAACCCCAATAAAACTCAATTAATTCCTAATTAATTGCTGTAAAATCTATATGAGGTTAATTAACCACAAAAGATAGAGGGTCATTACCTGTCGATTCCTCGACATTTTGGTGTAAGATTGGTGATGATATGAGCCTTCTACCTCTCGACAGCAACAAAATGCACACACAACAATTTAACACACACTATGATGTGGCTACAGTAACTAATGTCTAAGGTTTTGTGTCCTTAAATGGTATTTATACCTTTCCTTTTACCCTCTTGTGTCTAAACACCCCTAATGTGTATAATTTAACTCCGTATGACTAAGCCTTTAATATATTGGCAAAACAAGTCTAAAAATAATGCTCGATTTATTACTTATATAAATAACAATTACAAAATTGAAAACGGATAATACATAGACATTAAAGGATGTATGGTCTGTGCTACCACTAATTAATTTGAATGTTCCATTCAAACAATTTTGAAAAATTATTTTGTGGATCATTTTATAACTGATTTTGTTGCCACTTTCGTTATGTAGATTCACTTGAGAATCCTGTGTACGTATAGGTTGTTTATATCTCTATATATTCTCTTGTGAATTTTCGAGCTTGAAACTTTTTATATTTTGCAAACCGGCATCTTGTACTCCTCTTTCGTGTCTTAACATGTTTGTGTTTTTCAAATTTTAAAAATGGCAAGGAATCAAAATCCAGATGATCAGTTGCTTGCAAAGGGGGATTTTCTTTCAATCCTGGCCAACAATTCTTATTTGGATACGACTGGTTTCAAGTGTGAGCATTTGCTTTGGATAGATATCTTGAAAGGTCAGCCATTATTCTACGCATTGACTGCAACATCCGATATCCTAGCTATCTACCTTGAGCAATACTAGAATACCCTATCTATCACCAAGAAAAACGATGTCAACAATTTCTTATTAAAGGTTCAAAAAATATAAGAATCAATGATTGAAGCTAACACATACACATAATATGATGGTAAGAAGGTGTAGATAATGAAGAACTCAAGAGCACTTGAAGAACACACACTAATAGTAACAAAATATTGAAATATTTAATACCATAAAATATATTCCTAACAATGAGTCTAAACAACGAATGATATATAGATCTGAACATCTCAAAATCTCAAACTATGTTGCAAAATCATTTGAGACCCTCGAAGTCCAATGACCGTCAAGTTGCAAAACTCTCAACGACATTACAAAACCCTCATGTTGCAAGTGTTGTCGAGCATTTGGTATTTCTAGTTGTTAGTGAATGTTTTGACCCAAAACATGCATTTTGAACTAAAAATGTCATAAAAATATATAATAAGCTCACAATATAAAAGACCCAAATAAAAAAAAAGTTAACTGAGTATAAACGACTTTCATATTCAAACAATTGAAATAACACTTTAACTGAATGATTAGTTGACCGAAACCGAATAACTATAAAAGACAATTAATCAAAAATATTATTAATAAAACCAACCAGTTTAAAAAAATAAAAATAAAAATAAAATAGCTTTCAATAGGTTCGATAAAACTCAATTCTCCATCCCAAAACTACAACTACATAACCAACCAGGAAAAAATAGCATTTAAAGGAGAAATGCCATTACATTGATCTTTCACCATACACATACATTTACACACAGTGAGCGTGAAAGAGGGATGCAAAGTTTGAACACCAGCTTGCAACAAGTCTCTCTCTCTCCATAAATGCAATTGCATCCTCTCTATACACAGCATTTACTCCTATCTATCTCTCCCTCTCATCTCTTCAATTCTCCCACCTGTTCCTTTCCCTTCTCTCTCTCACTTTCTCTCTCTCTCTCTCTCTTCATTCTTCTTAAATTCTATTCACAAGAAAGATACAGGTAGCTTCAATGGAAACCAGCCTGAAAACCATTCTTTTAATCTCTTAAAAGAGGTTTCCTGTTGACCTTTTTCCCTGAATACCAGATCTTTTGGTCTAAAAAACCAGCAAAACCAAGACTGATCAATACATACCAGTAAGTTACTATACCACACTTCTTAGTTTCTTTAGGCTATGTACATGAAAATGATAACACTTTTTATGGTTTCAATATTCTTTCCAAGAAAAAAAAACAGTCTTTATTTGTTACAAAGTAAAGAAAGTTTCAAAGATCATGTTTTTCTTTCACCTTTCTAATTCAGTCATTGATTTGAGTTTTCTTTAACAGAAAGAAATCAGAACCAAATTCCAAAATTAAAAAATATATATGTATGTATATATCTCTTTCAAGAGAGTTCTTAGTGGTGTGCTAGGGTTTCTGAATTTAATATATATATACGACGTCGTTTCTTAATTATTTTTTTATAAAAGATCAATAACATTTTAGATTTTTTAGATTTGATTCCGTTTATCTGGAAAACCGAAGAGGTTTTTACTGATCGAACAGGTATATATGTACGTGTTTATCTCTAAGTTACTTGTTAATTAACTACGAATTTTTAATTAAAAATTTTAATTTTTAAACGAGTCTAGATCGGATTGTAATTTCGTGACGGTTTGTAATTTTGTTTTTGACGAACAAAAAATAAAAATTGATCAAGTTTTCTCTCTTCATAAATATCAAGCGGTGAGTTAACAATATATTAATTTTTTTTCTAATTTGCCGTAATTTCTGCACATAAACTGCATCATAAGAAACAGGAAACAAGAGAAGTTGTTCTTTAAATTTGTATATATGCTTTTAAAGTTGACTTTTGTTTTCAAAGAAGATAAAAAATTGTTGACCTCCAATTTATTTGTGTCTGCAGGTATCGATTATCCAAATCTCATTTCCTATGTTTTCATTCATTAATCTTTAAATATAGTAATAAAATTATGACACTTAATATAAAATATAAATATATTAATTAATATGAATATTAATGTAACATAATTATATATCTCAAATTAATAATATAAATTGATACAAGACAAAATTGGTATTTCTTTCGTTTTCTCTATTAATTAACTGTGGCTAGTTGTATCATTTAGTTTAATTAATTACAGTTTTTTATTTATCTGTGTATTTTTTTTTTTTTTTTGGACAGCAACAAAATGAGATACTATTAAAACAGCCATATAGCAATAAGGAGCTAAATGGCAAAACAAAACAGAAAATTAGAAAAAAGAAAATTATTTATTTAGACTTTCTAAATTCTCCAACACAATTTTTTCTTTAATTCATGGAATTATAAAATTTATCTTTTTTTTATCGTGTTATTTTCGTATTAATAATTTAAAAAGTCTTAAACATGTATATAAATATTTGTATCTAAACTCAACGTAGCTATAGAAATCCTATAAATTCGTCCCCTTAATTATTCTTTATTTGTGTTTTTTCTTGTAAGTAAGAAACAAATATGCATTTTTCTAAAACTTATACACACTTTTTGATTTATTAAATATTATTGATCTTTTTAGTTATACATATTTAAAAATTAAAGTAGTTTGTTTAGACTCTTTTGACTTTGAATATAATTTCAAAGTCAAACCATATTATTATTCTTCAAATTACATGATTTTTTTTTTCTTGTCTGTAGATTATTTTGCATAACTAATATCAACTAAAACCTTTGATGGTCAGGGATTTGAAGAATTAAAGAATAATGTTTCAACCCAACATGTTTGAGAGCCACCATCACCACCATCTTCTTGATATGAGCCACAAAACTCCAGAAAATGAGCTTGATATGCTTAGAGATGATGACTATGAGAGCAAATCTGGCACCGATATCATGGAAGCTCCTTCGGGTGATGATCAAGATCCGAATCAACGTCCTAACAAGAAGAAACGTTACCATCGCCATACTCAACATCAAATCCAAGAACTCGAGTCGTATGTTCATTGGAATAATTAAATCTATCATATATTTGGCTGTTTAACTTGTTTAATTAACCCATTTTTAAGTTTTAATTTATGTTCATTTTATACCTGGTGGGTGTAGTTTTTTCAAAGAATGCCCACATCCTGATGATAAACAAAGGAAGGAACTTGGAAGAAGATTAACTTTAGAGCCTCTGCAAGTCAAGTTTTGGTTCCAAAACAAAAGAACTCAAATGAAGGTATGTCACACACAAATTACACAACTAGTTTTGTTTGAGAGCCCAATCCAGCAAACTGAATGCTAGTCTAGAGAGAAATGCTTTAATTATACAATTGGGATTTATTATTTATTTGACTTAGAGTTTTAATACACCAAGATTTATTTTGATATACTTTATTAGGTCAAACAGATAAATTTTAACAATTAACTAATATTAAAACAAATTAAACAAGTTAAACAGGATAATTGTCGCAATTGGTGTATTTACAATGTAAAGGAAAAGGATTAAATTGAGTCCAAATGTAACCGGTCATGTTTTCTCACAAATACCAAAGTGTAATCCTTATTTAAATCAAAATCTGAGTCTCTTTGTAGGTCTTACACATATATTTTAAGAGAAAATGACCAGGAATGTTTAATTTAACTTTAGATGATCCCAACCACAAGAGTACTCTGAGACTCTTCATTTCAAGGCTATTAAACTTACCTAACTTCTAAAGTTGTGCCTTTCTTTTGTCTTTTTAATATAGGCTCAACACGAACGCCATGAGAACTCTCAGCTGAGGAACGAAAATGAAAAGCTACGAATGGAAAACATTCGATACAAAGAGGCCCTTGCCAACGCTACCTGTCCCAACTGTGGTGGTCCTGCGGCCATTGGGGAGATGTCATTCGACGAACAACACCTCAGAATCGAAAATGCTCGCCTACGTGAAGAAGTAAATAAATCAAAACACCAAAAAACAGAATTCTCCAAATTTTTAGTTTGGTTATTGATTTTACATCTAGTTTCTGAAAACAAGTAATGAATCTCTTAAATCATGATCTTTTCCTACCAAAAAGTCCAACAATTTTTTCCTGAGGTTTAGATCATTAGAAAACACTCCCAAACAAGGAGCAAAGGCACTAATTACAATTAAATGGTTTAAAAAGAAGGTAGCTTTTATTGTGCTTGTAGTTTCACCACTGGTTTCTAAAGCTAGATCTTCTATATCAACAGATTGACAGGATATCCGGAATTGCTGCAAAATATGTTGGCAAACCACTGCTAACTTACCCTAATCTCTCACACAATGGACCACAACGCTCTCTTGACTTACCGATTGCTAGTTTTAGTCCACAACCTGGAATGGTAGATGAAATGTTTGGAACCAGCAACCTTCTGCGGTCAGTGTCAGGTCCTAGTGAAGCCGACAAGCCAGTTATAATCGAATTAGCAGTTGCAGCGATGGAGGAACTTGTTAGAATGGCTCAATCTGGTGAACCTTTGTGGGTTCCAAGCTCGGATAACTCATCGGAGACCTTGAATGAAGAAGACTACTCTCAAACATTTCCTAGAGGCATTGGACCGAAACAATTGGGATTGAAATCAGAAGCTTCAAGAGAATCTGCGGTTGTCATCATGAATCATATCAATCTTGTGGAGATTCTAATGGATGTGGTATGGAAAGCAGATTTTTTTTTCTTTTTTTTTGTGTTGAAGTATATCTTGATTGATTTGAATTGAGGTAGAATATGAATTAACTAACCTAATCTGATCATGATTTTGTAGAATCAATGGTCAAATGTGTTTTCTGGGATTGTTTCAAGAGCAATGACATTAGATGTGCTTTCAACTGGAGTGGCTGGAAACTACAATGGAGCTTTACAAGTGGTAATTAAGAACATCAATTGATCTATTTCTCGACACTTCATGTAAATAAATTAAATGTATAAGAACAATATCAATCTCACACCCATAAGTATGTTAAAGACATTTCTAACCTCTACATAAAAATAACAGAAGTTCGTACTTATAAACGAATGCCAACTATATATAATCAAGTTAGTACATACCGAAAAAAGTCAAGGAATACTAAAGTGGAGATTCACGTAATTAAGTGTATCTTACACGTATTGTTATTGTATATATTGCACTTCAGAAGTTTTAATATATTAAACTTTCAAACTTACTTTTTTGATGTATTTAGGGTACGTTGGTTTAAGAGATTGGTAAAAATTGATATATATAGTTGATTAGTTAAGAAAATGTTAATACAAAAGGTTAATTGCATCGCAACGTACGTTTTGGAAGTTTAATATATCAAAAAAATGTTTTGAATTACGATATATACTGTTGAGTAATGTCCGACATCGGACAAAAAGTGATTTTGTAATCTGCTTAATAAAGGTCCTAGGCTACTCCTCTCACATCCAATTAGTTTTGAGTTGGAACCCACAAACTTATAGTAAAACTTATAATTGTCCAGAAATTATTGCTTAAAAGTATGAAATTTTAAATGAAGTTAGTTTAAGTGTGAAGATTTAGAATAAATTTGTCAGACATATATCTTCAGACAAATATATGCTTATAGTTTTACACGCTTTTGAGTGTGTATATCTATTCAAAAATACATACAGTTAACCAAATACGTATTTTTCAGATGACAGCCGAGTATCAGGTTCCTTCGCCACTTGTCCCAACCCGAGAATACTATTTCGTTAGGTACTGTAAGCAACACGCTGATGGGACATGGGCTGTGGTTGACGTATCTTTGGACAACTTACGTCCTTCCACAATGTCAAGATCTCGAAGAAGGCCTTCGGGTTGTCTGATTCAAGAACTGCCCAACGGTTACTCAAAGGTAAAACTGTTGGTTTTTTAAGTTCCAAGTTGTGATTCATATGATTTGTAGCAAATTAAAGTCAGAAAATGTAATAACTACTTGCTACATATATAAATTTTTTCAGGGGGATCCTTTAATTTTATACTAAAAATTTGAAGCACCTCTGTTGACTAGAAACTTGTTTTTGGCTATGTTATGTTACTAATTACCAAGAAATAAAAAATCTTGAATATTAAGGGTCATGTTTTTCTTTTGCTTTTTAGGTTACATGGGTTGAGCATGTTGAAGTGGATGATAGAGCCGTGAACGATATCTATCGGTTACTTGTGAATTCTGGTTTAGCATTCGGGGCAAAAAGATGGGTAGCAACACTTGATAGACAATGTGAACGGCTTGCAAGTGCGATGGCTAACAATATTCCAGCGGGCGACGTTGGAGGTAAAACATATGAAAAAGGGTAAACTTTTGTATGATTAAAACAGGACAGGTTGACCCGAAATCCTTTTGCCCAGAAGATCTGATATTTTTATTGATACTTATGTCAAACAATTATGTGATTTAATAACAATTTAATTTTTATAATAAGACGACTTAAAAGTTTTTATATATAATAAATACACTTTTCACAATTTTTAGCATGTTTGATCACTTGACATGTTTCTTTTTAACCTAGTTTTTGTTTCTACTGGTTTCATCTGTTACAGATAAAACAGAATATGATGACTAAATGGGTCGAAATGGTCACATTTAGTATTAACTACTTCTAGTTCGCAATGTTCACTTTTTTTTCCCTTAGGATTCAAGTTAACATGGTAAAAGTACATTTGTTTGATAGAGGATTGTGACTGTAAAATGTTTGGACAGTTATTACAACTCTAGAAGGGCGAAAGAGTATGTTGAAACTTTCGGAGAGAATGGTTTTGAGTTTCTGTAGCGGCGTTGGAGCTTCAACAACACATACTTGGACGACCTTAGCTGGTAGTGGAGCGGATGATGTCCGTGTTATGACAAGAAAGAGTGTGGATGATCCTGGCAGGCCTCCTGGTATCGTGCTAAGTGCTGCTACATCATTTTGGATCCCTGTTCCACCAAAGCGAGTTTTTGATTTTCTTCGTGATGAAAACTCGAGGAGTGAGGTAACATCTAACAACAAAACTAAGTAACTTTTTTTCATTTTACACGCGTCACTATGTAAAAGGTCTGTCACTATATATAGACGACACATCCGTAGTCAATACATGCCCGCCTCGATGGACTTTGGGACAGAATTTACAAATTTTTTGGGATTTGACTACCAAGTGCATGTCATGAATTCATTTAAACAATTCTTTTTGTGACTATATTAATTAATTGGACTCTATGTTGCATTTATATGCAGTGGGATATTCTATCAAATGGTGGACTGGTTCAAGAAATGGCACATATTGCTAATGGTCGGGATCCAGGCAACTGTGTCTCGCTTCTACGTGTCAATGTAAGCTTAGAAATTCATTAAGTAAAACACAAAAGCTCGAAAATGTATATTACCGTTGATTTGAATTTTTTTTTACATTTTTGCCAAATTCTAGAGTGTGAATTCAAGCCAGGGAAACATGCTCATACTTCAAGAGAGTTCAAATGATTCAACGGGCTCTTATGTTATCTACGCTCCAGTAGATATTGCAGCAATGAACGTGGTGTTAAATGGCGGCGACCCAGATTATGTCGCTTTACTACCATCTGGTTTTGCTATACTTCCTGATGGGGCAGAAAAACATCAAGGAGGGAGAATTCTAGAGGTTGGAAATGGTGGATCTTTACTGACAGTTGCATTTCAGATTCTGGTTGATTCTGTTCCTACTGCAAAACTATCACTAGGGTCAGTCGCAACGGTTAATAGTCTTATTAAGTGCACTGTTGAAAGGATCAAAGCTGCTGTTGCTCCTGAGAATGTATAACCATGGTTGTCGTCGTTTTATATGGTAAGACATTATCAAGAATCCTTTGTTTTTTCTGTCCCAATTACTGAACTGTTTTCTAATCATACAACTCTTTGCGCTAGTTTGTGTGCTTTGTAGTGTTAATTGGAGGGATCGACAGGATGAAGAAGGATCTAAGCAGGCAATGTTTACTGATCTTATCTTTTGAAACTAATGGAAGAAGTCAAGAACGAACCTAAAACAATCCTTTGGCGAATGGTGCCAACATCAAGAATGCAGTTTTCACCATCTATAGAAGGTTATAGGTTCGGGTATTGACTTTACCTAGTTCTATTGAAGATTTGGGAGTAAACTAATGCCTATCAAGTAATCCAAATTAAAAGTTTAATAACTTTATTTAGATTTAGAGTTTTTGCTTTAGGGTAACTGAATTGTATGTGTTTTGAAGAGTAATCTTAGAATATTGGTATTGTAGAAGTTTCCTAACTGTACTTGCCCCTTTTCATCTAATGTCATTCCCTTATGATCATTTTGAGTGTTCATCTCATGTCAATATGTAATAGTCTGCAAAATTTTAGAAAGAAAAATTATATTTATATCTACTAAATCCTCCTACTCCATCCTCATATCCACTAAATTAATGATGACAAGTGGAATTCATTGGGTCTCTTTCTTCATACCCTCTCTTGATTTACACTGTCTTGGTCTAATGAGTAGGAAGATTTAGTAGGAAGATATAAAACCTTTCAAACCAAAACCCAAGTCAATTTTTTGTTCAGGAATATTCACATATGTATTAGAGAATGTAGATTACGGTTTACTATATGATTCTCTTCATTATTCGAGTACCATACCCCTCATTATCGTCTATTTCGCCATCACCCTACATATTATCATCTTCGTGTCTTTGGTTGTCTGCTTTCCACACCTCCACACCTCTTATAAACTTGCTCCTTGCTCCACACCTTGCATCTTTCTAGGCTACCTAACTAATCACCGTGGCTATCGCTGCCTTGATCTTTCCTCCCAAACGATCATTATCTCTCGTCATGTCATATTTGATGAGTTTGTCTTGCCCTACAAGTCTGTCACTCCCAATCACCCTCCGTCTTACAAGTTTTTTGACACATATGATGATTCGTCTCCCATTGCTAGCCAGTCCCTTCTGTCTAATCACCCTACCTTCTCCACAACCGCCACTACTCCCCCACCTCCCACTTCTCATAACGCTCTAACCACAACCTCCTCACCACACTCTTCTTCTGCTCCTCAACCCACACCACCACTTTTTGCCACCCATGCCATGGTCACTCAATCCAAACATTGCATTACTAAACCAGTTGAGTGTCTTAGCCTTAATTGGCTTACTGCCATGAACGAGGAATATTAAGCACTTATTGCTAATGGTACATGGATACATGTGCCCCGTCCTCATGGTGCAAACATTGTTAGATCTATGTGGCTATTTTAACAAAACTTCAATGCCAACGCTCCCTCGCGAGGTAAAAGGCACAATTGGTTGCGAAAGGAAAAAGTTAGCAACAGGGGGTTGATTGTGACGAGACATTTAGCCCAGTTGTGAAACCAGCCACTAACCGTACTATCTTAAGCATTGTTGTTTCACGACATTGGCCGATTCATCAGTTGGATGTAAAGAACGTTTTTCTACATGATATCAGAGCCTTCGTCCCACTTGAGTGACGACTTTGTTTCTTTTTTTACTCTCTCATCCTGCCTTGGGGACACATTATAAACAAAAATTTATTAGTTTTCTCCCCCTTGTTGTCGCCGTCGCGTTTCTTGCCGCCACCGTAGTTGTAGCTCGTGCCGTTGCAATCGTAGCTCCTACTATCGCCACCGGCCGCCACCGCCATAGTTTTAGCTTCTGTCACTACAGTCATAGCTCCTACCGCCGCCGCCACCGCTCTTCTTGCTACCCCCTTTGGTTGCTAACCTGTCGCTACCTTGCTGCCACAAAGTTTTCTTTTTTATATATCTATGTTCTTTTTTCTTTTCTTGCATATTTTATCTTTTATTGTATTCTTAGTTCCAATATGAGCGTCCGAATTTCTATCGTTCTCACTGCGGGGGAGTATTAGAGTGTAGATTAGGGTTTAATATATGATGACCCTGCCCAATTGTATAGATAGGCTATGGTCCATTAGGATTTCTCTTGTACCCTTTGTATTCTATAAATAGTTGTTAATGTAATACAAAATACCTACGAAATTTTCATTATGATACAATATGATCGCCAAACATCGATTGATCAACACACAACTTTGACCAAGTAGATTCAGTCATGAAGATTTACAAACACTACTTCAACATTTTCTTAAGGTGATCGAACTTACCTCGTTTTTGTGCATAAAAACGAAAGTGGATTTGTGGATTAATTATCTTTAAGTAAATTAAGTTTCTGAAAAATTCGAATGAATGGAATTAAATTGAAATCAAATTTCGTGCCATATTGCGTTTGGTAAACTTGTTTTTTAATAGAATCTCATTCTTTGAAATATTTACATTCCCTCAAGTAATGAAAAATCAATTTCAATTCATAGGTAAGCCGGATGGAATTTAAATCAATTACATTTCTTCGAATTCTGCGAAACAAACGGGACCTAAATTCAGAAAATTGTTCATCAATCACAATCCCTGAGAATTATCGAGTCTCATTCATTGTGTCTTATTATCTACCTGGTTGTCTATATATATTATGGTAATAATATATATTAAATATGTAATAAGTAAAATTAGTTGATATCCACTAATTATCGCCACTTGAAACAGTGTTGATCCCAAAGAGAGAGTGTCGGTTCCAAAGAGAAGATCATCTAAGTGTAAAAATAGGGTTGAATACATAATAAAAAATTATATGAACAAATGAAATTAATATAAAGTTTTATTTGGACAACGGACTAATATATATGAACTTGTGTATTATATGTGTCGAATGCTTTTTATTTATTTATATCAAATTTTCAACTCTATGAGCACTCAAATCAAGATCAATTTTGATTCAACTTAATTCTTGATCTCACAAACTAATTAATTGCTCGAACTTGTTTATTTTTTGACTTATTAACTCTGTAAACAGAAACTTGACTAACAAGACGACTAGAACTACTAAGCAACCTCTAAACAAATACTCGTTCCTATGGATAACTATTAAACTAGAACTTCTCCTAATTTAATATAACTTGAATATCTTGAATTTTCAAATCTTTTCTTATCCAACCGTAGACCGGAGAGTTATGATGCTTGAAACAATTTGAAAAGATTTGAACTCTTCGGGTTGACTTTATCTGTGGCTAAGTAACTCAGCTCCAAAATTTTCAAGCGAAGTTATTGAACTTATGAAGGGTCTTCAACTTGTAGATACGGTGTTGAAATTAAACTCGATCAACTTAAAAAGATATTGAGTAAACTACAACTTACATAGAAAACTCTTGTACCTTTCTAGAGCTGAGTACTCAGCTTGAGCTAACCACATTTACATTATTCTAAGTTTACAATTCAAATACTATTTTTTTGTCTTCTCAAATCTAATCTACTGTGGTCATTTGACTTTCAAAAAGACCATTCACCGATGGAGATGTATGTGTATGTACACAACATAACAAAGAAAATCACATTTTTTCGACGGACAAAATCCATCATAAACTTTTTGGGGCATTAGCAATGGAACCATTTTCCGAAGGATTAATGACAGATTTGCATTCGATGAAGCTTCAACCAGAAAAAGTAGAATTTAGAATTTAGCGACAGGATTGTCACCGGATCGAGGTTCGACAGGGTGGTGTTTGTTGGTTGTTAAGGACATAAAACCACTTGTATTTTTCACCTTTTCTGGAAAAAATGATTTAAAGACTTCTCTAGTAATACATAAGATTGTTCATTTTTACATCTTTCATTCAATTCAAACAAAATCAAGGCTTTGCTATCTCATCTTTTGAAAACAACATAAATGGGGTGGAAGACATTGAATTTAGAACCGGAGAGACGGTGAAGGATGTCAAATTCGTCGCAAAATTAACTCTTGATCGATGCGACAATAACTCTATTTCAGTTTTGATTCATCAATGGAACCATAAATCTACATTTTGATTTCCATTTTCATCGATTTCATGGTGAACCCCTCAAAGACATTGCAATGTAGACTACGACAATGCCCTTGTTGATAACTCTAAATTGTGAACAATGTCAATATCATGGTAGAAATCTTTATTAGGGTTGGAACAGGCTGAAATTTTTATTAAGGTTGGAGCATACAATAATTCAATATTCATTTGATCGATCATGTGTATATTGCTTCATCTACATCCACCGTTGTGGATATAGCTAATTATGAATTTCAAAATTCCTCTTTATTCTTCTATAAGTATAAGTATATAACACTTCATTCTCTTTATTTATATTTTACTTTAAAACACATCATTATAACTTTAATTATTAGCTTGCATTGTGCACCATTCGGATACTATATCACAATTAAGGTATACTTTCTACATATAATTTTAATTAACTCATATATGTTGATTCAACATTTCTTTGCAATCATCCTAACGATTTAGAATTAATCAAATGATTGTGAACGAAGGGTAATTGTACTTATTCACTACTTAAGATTTATAATAAAATCTAATGCAGTCCTTCGTCATTACTTTTTGTTATACTTCAAGATTTAAAGTAGGATCTATCATTTGCCTACTTTATCTACTACTTGCTACACTTCATAGAAACTGGGGAAGGTTTTCTTTTAGATACTTTGGTATTGCCATACAAATAGTAGCAACTTGACTACTATGAGTGTGTTACTTATCATGTATCGTACTTCTTAATTAATTTGTATCATTAATGATTAGATCAGATTATTCAAACATCTTATCCACTCATGATTTATAAATATTTATTTGTTTACTTTCGGATTTATTGTTGCCATAATTTCATACCTCTTGATAGCTTTATCCTCACACTTTGTTTTCTTAACTACCTCATCTTTAACCAATATATATTGGTATTCTTGTTTCAAACTATTACCATTCACATTCTGATTTGGTATGTACAATTCTGCAAATTTGTATCGTTGAGGTATTTTTCATATATTTTACATACTTATTTCTCAAGTTCTTTCTTGTTTTGCATGTGATCTTTTGGCATTCAGCCAATCCTTTAAGTTTTCGGGGAAAATTCACAAAATAGTAACCAAGTTTGAAAACTGTTTCACCAAATTCACTCACCCCTTTATTTCACATTGTGAAATTTTCCATCGGTGATCTTGGTAGAACATTTTTCAAACTTGTTACTATTCTGTGAAATAAATCCTAAGTTCTTTTGTTGAAAACATTCTTTCCTTCAATAAATTCTTTTGGTATATGATTAGGCCTTTAATTCCGTTCTACTAGGTAATCCTATCTTCATACAACCGAGTTTAGTGTCACTAAAGAAGCATTCCTACTACACAAGTATCTTCACATAAAACAAAATGTACTCACTACAAACCTTGGGACACTACGATGGTCGGGCTCGGGTTTGAGACTGAACACCTAACCAAGTGTCAAATTCCCTCAAACCTAGGCTCTTATACCAACTTGTAACACTGTGATTTTTTGGACCAATTTAAACTTTTAAAACTTAGAATTTCAAAAAAAAAAAAACACACACACACATATATATATATATATATATATATATATATCAATTTATTTAACAAAATAGCTACCATGCGAGTATTGGTATGCTGCCATACGAAGTGTTATATGTGAGGAAGTGTAGGACTCTGATATGTTGGGTGAGGTTAGGCTGCTAGTGCTTAGTAGAATGAAAGTGGTGTAGTTATAGAGTATGTACAACAAATCTGGGGAGACTGCAGACTTCCTAGAGTTGACAAAAAGTTATACTGATAAACGAAGATCTTTCTTAGAGTTCCAAGTAGATGACTTTGTATTACTCAAGGTGTCACCTTTGAAATGAATGAAAAGATTCAAAAAGAGGGGAAGTTGAACCCAAGGTTTATTGCACCATTTAGGGTTATTGAGCGATTTAGAAAAGTGGCTTATAGGTAAGAGTTGCAATACAATACGAGTTATCAGGGGTGCATAACATCTTTCATGTATCTTGTTTACATAAATGCTTAGCTCATTAATCATCATTCATGTCTTTAGAAGATATTGAGATTGACACGCTGGAAATTATATTACATCGAGCATCCATTTGCTATCTTGGAACATAAGGCCAAGAAACTGACGAAAGATTGGTATCGTGAACATCATATAATATCGAAATACACTTGGGAATATGAGGAGGAAATGAGTTAGAATTATCCATGTAAAGATTTCAAGGACAAATCAAAATTAAGTGGGATTTTGTATATGAACAACTATGAAGGGGGGTATGTGATATTTTCTCTAAACTTAACAAGGGTGTAAATATAAATTTAGGGCACAAGAACCCAAGATTACTTACTATAGCCTTAGTACACCGCTGACCCGTGTTCATTGTGTGTTGAGAATAAGAACAAGAAGGAGCTTAGTTCATTATGTTTTCAAAGAGAAATTGATCCACAAACATTCAAGTATGAATCTTTAACCCTCTTGAGAATGTTTTCGGGAAATTTACAACCAATTGATTAGAGTCTCATAGAATTTTGTTGGGTTTTAAGTATGGTCTCGACATTGTTGTTAGTCGAGGACCTCAAATGGATTCGTAATCAAGGTTTTAGTGCCATTAATTACTAGGGTTTTCTCTTTTGAAGTTTTAGTTGATGTGGAATTGGAAACTTGAACATTAAAATTGTTTTTATAATAATCAAATTCTAATCTTGTTAAGGGGTCGATGAACTTCATCACACACGAGTATGGGAAGGGGTTTGGGAAAAACATGATTTTGAGACAATCGTTGGTTTTGTGATAACGACATCTTGCGGTAACCATAATGCAATAACCATGTTAGTAGGATTATTGGGTTTTGCAATAACTATTGGGGTTATTGGGCTTTGTGATAACCATGATAGTTGGGTTGTTGGGTTTTGCGATAACCATTTTAGCGGGGTTTTTAGGCTTCGCAATAACCATGTTAGATGGGTTATTGTCTTTTTGCGATAAGCATGGTTAGATGGGTTATTGATTTTTGCAATAACCATTATTAGGAGGTTCCTAGTGGTTTGCGACAACCATATCATGGGGGAACCTTATGTTTGTAATAAATAGTCATAGGAGACCTTGGTGATTACGATGACTAGTAACTATAAGAGTTTTGATTGACCATTAGTGTTGTAACTAGTGTAATATGGTTGTTGGGGGAACTAGATAGTTAGGTGATCATGTCTGGGTTACTTTATTGTAAAATTTTATTGTCGAGTTACAATCAGATGAGTTCACTAACTTATGTATAATGTTAACACTAGTTGTGCATGTAATGAGAGGTGATACTGTTAGATGTCTGTGTGACCAAATGACCATTCTGTGTGACCATATTGATTTGTCCGTGTGACCATTATCATTCTGGGTGACCAAATGACGATTGGGTATGTGTGTTGCGAGTCTGTGTGACAATAAGGCAAGGAGTTTTTGTACACATGTTTGATATAATGTGTAAGTGTAGTGTTCTCCATAAGCTTTATGCTTATTGTCGTATTTGGTGGGATATTTATCTTGTTTTTTAAATGATGTTTTGAAGTGATTTATTGTGACATTTTAAAAAAAGAAGTGCTGCATCAATTCCACTTTATCTAACCGAAGTTAAGCATAAAACATTATCATATTTCAAAACTCTTGATTTTGTGTTTTATTTATCCTTGATGTAATATTTCAAATTCTATGATATCATTATAATCGGTTAATGAGGTGGTTTTATTGCTCATTAGAAATTTTTTATTAAGAAACTATGATGAATCATTAATAAATTGTAAAAAAAATTAATGATTATAATGGTGATTATACCAATTTAATGTTATATGGTTATGAAGCACAACTTATAACGCACAAAGTAAAATTGATTAAAGCTATGAATTTAGTAATGGCAGATTTTAAAACCTATTGTATGATGTACAAGTTCCTAGTACACAATTGGCGGGTTAATATGGTAAAAATCAAGAATTCTTAAGGGCCTCATATGACAAGTTTAAAACTTATGGTTGAAAGTGAACTTGTGAGCTTATAAGTCCCAAATTGGGAGCATTTAACTCATTTTGAGTCTTCATGAGCTGGAACCTTCGAGATATAGAGAGAGAGACTAACAATATGGGAGAGTTTGTGTTACAACATGATAGCTACAAGAATTCTGTTCACTTTGAAGTCAAAATTGAGTTGTTTACTTATGTAATTTCCATTGAAGCTTTGATTTGAGAGTGATTTGGGGCTGGACAGATTTGGAGTTTATTCTCAAGTAAGTTCTAACCCTTATTTGTGTTTGATAGTGTTTGTGATGAAATTGGAGACCTAATGTTGTATGTTGGATTTGTAAGTCAAATGGGTCACAATCTTTAAGTTAGGGTTTGATTACCCAAGTTCATGTTGGTTGTAGTTAAATGGTTGTTTTAAGTGAGTTTTGATGTGTTATTGAGTGACTTGTAAGCTGCAAGTGTTATAGAGTTGAATTGGTAGTTAAATCATAAGATCAAAACTTGAACATCCATTGTGCAGCACACGTCGCGACGCGACGTGACGCGTCATGAATGGTGAAGCTTTCTGTTCCAACGATTTTTACGCGGCACGAGTAGTGGTGCTTCGCGGCGCAAGGCACCCTGAACACTCTAAAAATCACGTTTTGGCCCTTTTTGACCTTCTAACTTATCGGGGATTGATTCTTATGAGTATATGAGGTTAAAATGGAGCCTTTTATGGTTCAAACTTGAGTTTTAGCATAGTTTAGACCTTGAAGCTTTTAAGGTGCATTGACTTGGTCAAATTATCTAAGATTATCTTGTGTGCTTGTAACTATAGGCTCGATCATCAAATGAGTAATAGTGGATTTGATTGGGTTGTGAACCTCATCACACCCTCTGGTGAGTACACCCTGCGGATACTAGTTTTCATAAAATATAATAAGTCATCATGATTATGTTTATATATGTTTGGCAAATTGATTTATGAAATCCATGGATTAAAGGATATGGAACTTATGGAATATTTTTATGATGTACATTATTAATGGAAATCAAAGTGAAGCCAATGCTCTACTTAGGAGA
This sequence comes from Drosophyllum lusitanicum, assembly GCA_032274825.1. NCBI lineage: Eukaryota > Viridiplantae > Streptophyta > Magnoliopsida > Caryophyllales > Drosophyllaceae > Drosophyllum > Drosophyllum lusitanicum. The sequence goes on from JAUEJL010089557.1 coordinate 26,108, forward strand.
GGCCTATGTTCTTGATATGTTTTATATTTGATACTTGAGACAAGATACTCCATGTAGGAGTTGATTATGATTATTGTATTAACTCAAGTGATCTTGAGTTGATGAAATGGTTTTCACGCATGTGTGATTTGAGCTTCTATGTTTAATAGCTATGGATAAAGAGACACTCGATTATTATTGTTGAGTTAATATGAGCTTGAATTACTTGGCCTTGATGGCATGTATTTTGTGTGACCCTTGTGGTTCGAGTTTTAGTCCGGACTAGTGTTGTTTGAATTGCACATCCAATTAAGTTCTGACCACTATGAGCGTGTGTGTGGTTTAAGAGGTTGCGGCTAACCGAATCATGGGACATGTGTGTGGTATCATTGAGGGATGTTGCAATTGGTGGAGTTGGGATGATAGTACCCATTATGACCGTGTGGTTCAAGAGGCTGGCAAGCAAACCGAACTAGTGTATACATGAGTAGACTTGAAAAGGTCATTCACTCCAGATAACCGCTGTATGATGGAATGCTTCGTGCTCTCCCACCTAGACTAGGAGGTGTGATTACCCCCCCCCCCCC